>JADLIF010001076.1:0-78552 GCA_016648015.1 Steinernema khuongi | reverse complement strand
GAGGAATCACCATTCTTTTGTTCGGTCCATTTTCTAGCTTCACTGTTTTTTACTCGAGAGCGGCGGTAACGCTGATCGAGTGGAACTTCTCGCAACAAAGGTCCGCAACGCCACGGAGACCTGTTCCAGGCGTCCCTTGAGGCTCTAAAAGTACACGAACGCGGCTGTGAAATGCAGACAATGGGATGTGTCAGTTTTTTGCCGCTATCCAACTGCCCCCGGGTAATATCGCAACGACCCTTCGCAGTGTTGCGGAGGTCCGAAAAATTCCTTCGCAGTTTCCCGCAAGGAAAGTGCAACCGGCTGGCGGTCGACCATCGAAGGAGCGACCATCTTCGTGACCGTTGCGATCAAAGAGTTTCCAGGTGCTCAGTCATTGGAGTTAGAACCTTCTTTCTATTTGTTCAAATTGTGTTCAACGGCTTATGTGGTCGTGAGTGCTACAGGGGCGATGTTTCAGAAGTACGCCCTAAACACGATCACCCAGTGCGATGGCACTGATAATGAGTATAGGAAGGTGGATACTCCAGTGCTGTGAGTTTTCTTGCGTCGATTGCCGTTCACAAGCATTTGGAGAAGAGCGAAAATGCCAAAATAAAGTGTCGCCTGGAATAATTTTGCATTCAAAGTTACGATTCTCCTTAGGTGCACGAGGAACTGACATGTCCACCTTTTTCCGCTTGAGCTGGCACATGATACCGGTGCTACTTAACCCGATTGCCTTCTCTAAATGTCTTTACTATTGGATAGAAGTTCACTGAACGTTGATTTCGGAGCCGCTCGGTGACCTAGATCAATTGCTCGTCGAGTTTACGTTGAAATCTCCGCATTAAAGCTTTTTTCGACGCTGCGCAAACCTGTTTTCCTTTCAGGTTGTGAAAGTACATCGTCGCAGTCGCAAAGAAAAGAAAAACACGAATATGGCACCGCCCCTCAAACATTGTAATGGCCGACTTTACCGCTCGGCTCAGTTTGTCCATGCTGGAGATATAGAGTGGTTCAGTGTAAACAAGTGCTAGAAAGCCCTGCGCGTAAGGGTGCGTGAAAATTTAGTGCTTGCATTAAGGTGTCTTTTCTAATATTTGTTGAATATCTCAACCGTTTTCCCATTTACGAGTGGCCCCTCATTGAGCAACAATTTTCATTCTTCTTTCTGGAGCCATATACTTGAGAGAGAAGGAACCACCTTAATGTACTATTTTGTATGTACTATTAATTCTGATGAAGATACTGCTGGAGACAATATAAGGTAGTTTTGTAGGGTAATCTTTTTTTTGATATGTATGGAACAGTAGAGAATGTGAGCGGACATTATGGGCAGAGAGGTCGTGTCCAGGACCGGGTATCGGGTCGAATCTTCCGGATCCGGGTACCCAAGACGTTTCGGGTCCCTGTGCGCGGCTTGATTGAAAAAAAGGTGGAACTCAACGAAGTTAAACTCCACTTACGTGATGCTCAATAGTTTCCTGGAATTGCAGGGTGCCCTAATCCACTTTATGAATACATGTTGTGTTTTCCGCGCGAAAATAATATGGTCATTATGGTCCGGGTCGGATCGGATCCGGATCCGGGTACCCGAAACTTTTAGTGGGTGGCCCATCTTTGTTTACAGATAGGTTTACAGCTTTGGTTTTATTGAAAATTTACTGTACTTTGGTGGTTTATTTGTATATTGATTTATTTACGCGTGACGCGTGAATGAACTCGCATGCCGTTGAGGAAACATGTTTCCTCTGTGCTGTGATTCAAAGAAAACAACAAAGGAGCTGGTACATCAAAAAATAAAAATTGCTGGCCCAACCGTCAGAGACGTAAACCATTTTTTCAACATTTCTCTGCAATTAGCTTACTTACATTTTCTGTGAATTTTCGTTTTTGCATCTCTCTTTCTAAAGCGGCCATATGGGGCTACTTTGAACGGAAGCTGTTGTACAAGCTGAGGCTCGTATATATTCTATGCAGAATTTATTTTCTTTTCACGTAGTTTATTTCAATACATTGCGGTTATCATTACCTGTTTTGTGCACAGAATTTCCGCCCAACCTTGTGCTTCGTTATCCACTACAAAACGTTCTCAGATCTTGAAGATCTTCTGTATTTTTTTGGATTAATTAATTCACTAGGATGAGGTCCAGAAGTGACCTCAGCGAAGAAATTCAGAAAAAAGTAGTTTATCGGAATCTTGTGCTGAATAGATTACAAACAGTTTATAAACATATAAAAGCTTCAAGATTCAGTCGACTTCCTTTCATAGTACACAAAACCAGTCAAACTGCCATAACAGTTGCATTTAATCCATTCAGATCACCACAGCTAACATGCAAACACGTGAACCGCTCTGAAGTCTTGGGAGAGCCTAGTGTAACTAGATTAGAAAAACGAAGACAGCTATTTGACCCTGAGGAAGCAGGAGAACGAGGGAGGAAAAACGATCTCTTTGATGAATCGTCGAAAGCAAGACGGTTTCTGTGTTCTTCTGTGAGTGCAAGACAGATGAAAAGCAGATTTTATTCCGGATATTGCACAAATAGACCACTTCAGTCAAACCAAATAAAAATATATGATATTTATAGTTCTGTTCTAGTTGTTAAATTTCTTTAGGTCCTCTTGGTGCATCATGAGCTTTTTCTTTTCTGCTTCCAATGTCTTCTTAGCGTCGGCTTCTGCCGTTTCAGCAGTTTTCACTTCCGCCTGTTTTGCCTCGTAGTTCTTAATGAGTCCGCTTTCCGCCTCAATCTTTTCAAGAATTTTCTTCTTTTCCTCCTTAATCGATTCTTCTGTGTCGTTGTCCGTAATCTTGTTTTCGAGAGGTGCATACTCTTTCTTGGCGTCTTCCTCCTTTTGAGTAGCCTCCGCGAGTGTTTCCATGGCTTTCTTAACTGTCTCTTGAGCTGCGGTCAGCTTTTTCTGAGCGGCCTCCTTGTCCTTGTCCGTGGCAGCATTATTGCTCTCCATCATAGCGGTCTTCAGCGCACCATCAGCTTCTTCCTTCTTCGTCATAGCTTCGTCCTTTGCTTTTGTTGCAGCTGCCACAGCCTTCTTCAACGTTAGAGCTTGTTCTTTTTCTTCAATTTCTTTTTTCTCCTTTTGTAAAGGTTCAATTTTTTTTTCTGCGGCTATCTTGGCTGCTTCTAAGCCCTTCAGTTGTGTCTGCTTTGTGTTGAGATCCGTAGTAGCATCCCCGGCTTTTCTAGTCGCCATTTCCACAGTTTTTTTTGCAGCCATAATATTTCCCTCCACTTCTGCTTTCATCAGTGGTTTAGGAGGCAGGATTGCTTTGTTCTCTGAAGATTACAGTGGGAAAAAGCTCGAAAGCGCAGTACTTACGGTCTTCTTCTTTTGTGACTTCGTTCTTTTCATCTGGTTTAGTTTCTTCCTTTTTCTCTGGAGCCGGCGTGATTATTTCCTTCTTTTCATTTGGTTTAGTTGCGCTCTTGTTCGGAGGCTGCTTCAATACTAAACAGGAGAATGACAAGGAGCCGCACAAGGCGATACTTACTATCATCGTTGGCTGTTGGCTGGCAGGCGAGGCTGGTGGCGAAGAGGAGAGCGAAACAGAAGGCGACTGTCTTCATTGTTGGAAGGCTTGTTGAAGGCGATGTCGGTTGGAAATAGTGGGCTCCTAATATACTCCATCCAAGTGGTTAACATCCTTGAGAGGGCCTGCCCAAATTCTTGATTTGTACGATTTTTCCACTTTTTCTCAAATCGGTCAGTTTTTTATGTTTCTCCGGTTGATTCGTTGAGAAGATGACAATGAAGATTCCTTACTGTGTTGCGAATTGCTCAAGGAACCTGTTCCGTAAGCAGTAGCGACGCTGAATTCGTCCGAAGTGGTTTTTGCGCTAAATTTTGAGACAAAGGGTTATTTGCGATATCCGTCTTGATTAAAATATTTTTATTTGTGCGATCGAAATATCTAAAAATTACAGCAGCAATAATTTAATTCATGGTAATGACCAGAAACGTCATACGTCGATTAGCTTTGCATTTGAGGTCAATATGCTAAGCTCCTATGCTCACATCGGCTTTTCTTTAATACGATCATCATCCCGATTTAGAATCAACTAACTTATATATACAGAAAACGACCACCAACTGTAAATCGTTACAGTGTCGTCAAAACTTAAGGACACCTCCTTGATTGGCTACTTCTATCCGCTTTCTCGGTTTTTTTCGAGGAGTCGTAGTATAAGCTTGTTCAAGGAGTTTTTAGCCGATTGTCCTTTTTATATCTGCATTTTTTTGTTTTTTTTGATTAGGCACTATATTTGACAGTAATTTCCATTAGCTTCCGGATGTTATTCTCCTTACGATGTCACTTTCTTCCGAGCCGCTGCGCGGCCAAAACAAGCATCGCCCGACTTACCCAAAAGATCAAATTCCACATTTTAGATTAAAGTTTTCCAGCGCCTTTCCAGCCCTCGGACAATCAACGTACTTGGTTCATTAGTGACCTAGTTAATTAGTGCGTTGTCGGCGGGGAAAAATTTTTTAGCACAACGAGTAATTGTGGGTCAGTATGAAATCCGATCAATTCCCCGTGGTATCCGGAAAGGACCGATCAAAATTTGAGAGCGCAAACTTGTTTCATCATCAAGTTTTCCACTGAAGAAGGACGTTTACTGGTCAGTCCAGAGCTTCCAGAGCGTTTAAAATTTCGGTGTAGCAGGCCACCATTCCGAGTGTACGTGACCAAAGCCAAGCAACATGAGAGATGAGTGATATAGGCACGGATTCCACAAGATTTAAAAAGACTGTACTTTACTGTAATTAGCTAGTGGCAACGGTCGTCTAGGTCAAGTGACGGGAGACATTTTTTTAACACTTTTGCGAGCTTACAGCCTTTGCTATCAGATGGATTCTGTACACAATATTCATTGAGTGTTGTATTATGTGCACTTAAGTATTGCATTCCCACCAAGTTATGCGGTAATGCCGTGATGTCGCAACTAGCCACGATATGTTTCTAGTCCGATGTAGCTGGACAGCACCATTGGAAGATATCTGCTGACAGCACTTTGCTTAACGGATTTTCGCTTTTCAGTTATGGGCTGCATAAGAACCTCATTGATATACATATGTTGATACAAAGGTTGCCGCACACAACAATCAAACTACAGAATGAAGCAGTGTGTTTCGTTCGTGGCTGCTCTTTTTGGTTTCATGCGTATCATTCGAGTAGATTCATATGACACATGGGCTTGTACGTGATTGATGTGTTCGCGTGGGTCGAACGGACTTTCTCCTAACTTACGAGAAAGTGCGTTAGTCCGTTACGTGTCGTAAGTGCACGTTTAATCCGATCCATCGCAGAGTCGGTTCTTTCTTTGTTGGCTGCCCGCAGATCAGTTCGCTGCGATGGTAGTGGGCGGTCTTTCATAAAAACTCAGTCTTGCTTGAAATTGGCTGTCAGCGAGAAATTCTCGCGCGAAAATTTACCCGCAACGCGAAAATTAATTTTTTTTTAAAATTTAATGAGACTTAATCGATTAATTTCCTGTCTTTGTGTGGGTGAATGGAGAACCTTAATATTCAAGTGTCGATATCACTAGTCGATATCGATATCAGTCGATATAAGTTGTGCATATAAGCCAGGTACAGTGAGATACAACAGTTTAAACACCATGATGCGACCAGAAAACTAGAAAACTTTTAACTTTTAGTAAAAAGCTACTTTTAAGTAAAGGAGGTTGCTGGAAAAATCGGCCCAATATTGGAAATACACATATGTAAAAATTATATACACGCCTAGCGCGTTACAGCTGGTTCAGTATGGAACATAAAAAATCTGTTATTTACTCGGATTGAGCTGCTGTCGAGCTTTTCGCCATTGGAATTGTACCACGTGAAAAAAGCTGCATACCCTGAAAACAGTTAATCTGAAAAAATAAATTAAATAAAGCGCAGATAAACACAAACAAGACAAGGTCAACAATCTTAATTAGCAACACAACAAGCTGTTTAGCAACAGTGTGTACTCTGCCTGGTGCTGGCAACGTGGTATTGTGATCACAGGTAGTCAGGTGTGAGTTGTAGTCACAGATAGCAAAAAAAACAGATGAAGCAAAACAAGAGGGACACGAATACGGTACTGAAAGAATTTAACGAAATAAATAAATGGATGTATGAAAATAAACGAAATAAATGGATGTATGAAAACAAATAGTGTAAGGTCTAAGGATAAAAAGATAGGGAGCAACCGGATTTGAACCGGTGACCTCTCGATCTGCAGTCGAATGCTCTACCCCTGAGCTATGCCCCCACGATCTTCGGTACACCTGGACCAATACAACCGACACTACATACAATACATGTCGTTGATGTGACAATGTCCGATTCCTATAATTGTTTAGCAGCATATAAATGAATATAAAGTACTGTAGTACATTTACGTTTGCTAATTAGATCCATGACCAGATCCAGCGACCCCTGAGCAGAGCCTTCAACCGACCAGGCCTGAGAGGTTAAAGCCTATAGCCGACAGAAAGCCTTCGACTCTTTAGCGGACATCGCTCGGTTAAGGTTCAGCTTTTGATGCCGTAAAGTTACAGTTGCAGAGTAGTTTCTTCGCTGATTTGACTTCGTACAGTACTGATTGAACCTTCTGTCAGCAAATAGACCTTTGTCGCGGTACTACAATCAATAAAACAGTGCAGTTCACGTGATGTTCGCCCTGCTATATATACCAAAGAAGTTGTGTATGTTGAAGTTCGTCAGCATCCCCTTAAGTGGCTCAGTGGTCTAGTGGTATGATTCTCGCTTTGGGTGCGAGAGGTCCCGGTTTCGATCACCGGCTGAGCCCAACTTTTTTCTCCGCTGCACGTCGGCCTTCTTACGAGTCTTTTTCTATTTTTTGCCTTTCAGGTCATCGATCGATAAACAGCTGCCCCCTCTGCAGTGGCCAGTCAAACAACACACCATGTGATTTCGTCACGTGCGCGCTTTGCAGTAAACAGAGCGCGCACTTTTTGCGATCGTTATGCTCAAAATAACAATCGTCCTTCTTGACCCTTCACCACAGTGTCACGCCTTCTGCCTCAGTTTATTTTGAAAATAAATAAGTGTACTAATATGCAAAATAACTGAACTTTCTTGATCGCCGATGACTCGTCACGGGTCGTTTTGGTCCCTCTTCTATAAAAGCTCAGCTTTTACCGTAGAATATTGTACTAAACCGCCCACCTATTGCTTGCTCTGCTCCTTGGGGGACTCCTGCTTCTGCTGCTTCGCTGCCTGGCCCGGCTCCTTGTGAAGCTTGTCGCCGACCTTGTGCATTTTCTCTTCAGCGAAGTGATAGGCATCTTCCGCGGCATGCTTAGCGCCCTCGTAGGCGTCCCCTGCCTTCTTCATAGCATATCCGAAAGCTCCCTTACTCTTGTCGACGGCCTCGTGGAGCCGTGACTGGACTGAAACTTACATCATAGCTCTTTTTTAGGAAAACTGGACTAATGCTACCAGAATAAGAACGACTTGCAGTCGCAGCACGTGTTGTAGAGGCGGCGATGAAACTTTTGTGAGCGATGATTCGAGGGAGAGACATCTTGTCCTAAAATATGAGAAGATTCGTGCAATAACGGCAGGACTCGTATTTATAGATGCCGAAGAGTGTTGTGGACGAAAGATCGCGGGAGGCGTGCTGTTTTGAAACGACGAAAACAGCGCTGGTAGGTACAAATAGAATTTTCTCGACCTTATCGTTTATCTGCGGGAAGTCCGAAACAAAATATAAATAACTGAGCACACGCTATCAGTTCCCTATTTGGACTTGTTTTTCTTGCCCTTGGCGCCTTTGTCCTTCGGAGCGGCTTTTGTCGTACTCTTCTTCGCCGCGTCGCGCGGAGCCTTCTCGGATGGCTGTTTAGGTGATTCAGAGGTCTCTTCTACCTTCTTAGCTGGAGACTCGGAAGGCTTATCGGCAGTTTCTGTGCTTGTGGGTTTGGCTGGAAGATGGAAATGGAGCTTAAGAAGGGATAAAACATACCAGGTTTGTGCTTAAATCGAACGCCATTCACAATTCTTGGGCCTGAAGCTGAAAGTAGGCATTGGCGGACGACGATTCGGGAAAGTGACATGGCAGAAGAAACGTTGGGGCTTGGGTTGCGCCAAAATGCTCTCAAAGACGAACAAGACAGGGTCGACAGGACGGTGCAGGGTGCGATATCGACTAGAACGACAGAGGCGTGTTGTTTACGCTTTGCTGTCGGCGGCAAACGAAAACAGCGGTCCAGGGTCGTTGTGCAGTGGAAGAATAGGCTTTCTGAAGTTCAAAATTGACGGACATTTACACGCGTGGTACAGATGCTTTGGTGGCATATTTACGAGTCAAATCATCTCCGAGTTATTCGATAAACTGGCTACGTTCCTTTTTATCCTAGAATCGAGGTACTGTTTTGGCGTTTATGCGGTGCTATTGTGCTAGTCACCGAGTTTCCCCTACGCAAGAACGTAGATCAGAAGATCTCGCAATCCCGCAAGGTACACTCGCAAAGCGCATTATGGAGATCAGGGTTGCGGAAACCTGTTTTTTGAGAACGTTTCAAACATTCAAGACACTATGAAGAAGAATGGGTGCATGAACAAAACCCACTCATGGTTACTTCATAGTTGTCGTTTGTCACACGTAATCAGATAAGTAATTAATTGTGTCAAAACAACAAAGTCAGCGTTGATGACCCAACGTCCATTGAAGGACGAAGTCGCAGAGATTTAAAGATCACCAGAACCGGTTTATGACGCGGCCGCCTGAACTGGAGCGACGCTCGCGAGCGAAGAATAAACTCTATAAAACAAAGATGCGGCTGCCTGGCGGTACGGTGCAATCAAAACGATCACTGTTACGGAGTTGCTCGTGGAGTGTAAACTCATCGCCACTTCCGTCAAGACGATGGCATCTGTAATCGTGAGTTCACACTTACGCCTCGCTTTGTCAAGCAAACCATTCATGATATTAGGCAGGAAAATGAGTCCTGCCATGTCCACTGCAAGGGGGACGACAAACAATCCTAGAGGCGCCGCGGTCTAAAAGGGTCTTTGCCAGGAGAAGAAATTGTTCCTAGCCTGAACAACAAGGGCCTTCATGAGCTGCATGTGCAAACGATACGTGTATTCGAAAAACATCGCTCGGTGCGCCTGAAACTGATAAACACTCATGCCTTCTCAGGCTACTCACCTATATATGGCAAGGTAACGTCGTTGTTTGCTATGTATCAGCGATCATCGATTAGTTATATAGTTGTCAGCAACTTTTTTGATTTACTATGGGTAGCACAAGTCACGGGACATGAAAGAAAATCCTGAAAGGCTTATTTACCTGTTGGCAGAAGGAATGCGGCAAATCTACGGTGAACTCTGGTGAACTCATAAGTGGAGCAAGATAAACCTGACAGGTGGCCCTCCGACTTTACTTTCTTCTCATTGAACCCATCTTGTAGCTCTATGTATTCAACGGGCATTTCTAAGCCCGCGTTCATAACCACCTACGACTACGACTGCGACTACGACCGGTTATGAACACCATATTTTGTGATCGTGATTTCTATATCATGGACGCGTTTGTAACCGATCGAAGTTGCCGTCGTCGTTGCTTAGTATTTGCTGTATCTAAATACACAAGCGGTGTTGGCAGCGCCGTCGTCTACGAATCTAATTTTCAAAAACAAAAATGCCATTTTTCCCGCCAAATCGCATACGACGTCGTATGCGACGTCGTAGGTGGTTATGAACATGTCCGTCGTAGTCGTAGTCGTAGTCGCAGGTGGTTATGAACGCGGGCTAATTCCTATTGACAGTGCAGTTCTAGATTTATATGGGAATGATCTGAGCAAACGCACATTTATTTCTTTCACATATCTTCATCCATTTCAGAACAGGACCAAACTCTGGTTACTGGCACTTGGCTTCTTCGTTAGTGACCTTCTCGATGTAATCACAATAGTGCGAGACACGGGTGAAGACGACCGGGTACTTGTCTTGCTGGTCGTAGACAGCTGCGTTTGCTGCTGCATAAGACGCGACGCCCATCTGTACAAGCTTACCGGCGGTGACCGCCTGAATAGGACCTCCACTGTCGCCCTGAACACTTAGATCATCATTTTCGCTTCTAATGCAAAACTTACACTTCCCATTCCCACTCCCTTGCCTCCGGCACAGAACTGATCGTAGGAGAGTACCGTTCCTGGACGGGCTTGACTACATGGAATCGTCATTAAGTGTGCCATAGAGATAAAGACACTTACGCGCAGTAGGCGAAGGAGTAGATGGTCAGTCCGACGTGGCGAAGATCATTACTGCTCACGGAAGCATTTCCGTTGACTGTAAATGGGTCAATACTGAATAGTAAATCCACGTCTTACATTTGTAAACTCCGTATCCCGAAGCGAGTCCTTTTCCCTTCTTGAGAAGGGAATCGTCATTCTTGAGAATGGTAGCCAGCTTGACATTATTGTTGAGCTCAACGGCGGGACTGAATTCCACAATTCCAATGTCGTTGAAAACGTTTGGATCGTTGTCGTCATAGTCCGTATGAGTGTAGATGCTATGGATCTCACGCCACTGTGTGCTTGAGCTGTTTTTTCTGACATTGACTCCTCCGACCATAATCTTGGCGGGCGCTGTCATGAAGACGGTGCAATGGGCGGCAGTGAGGATATGGGTGGGCGAGATCAGAGTGCCGCCACAGATGTGTAGATTATTATCTTTCGTATTGTTGAAAATCAGGGCTGCTTGCATCGGAATATCGCCTTCACGAGCGATGCGACCTCCGAAGATCTGAATCCGAGGATTACTAGATGAAAGAACTTTAAGTTTACAAATTCGTTGGTGTCCAGGGCCTTGGAGACCATTTGCTGGAAAGATTCGAAAGAAGCCGGGAGGACAGCGGGCTTTTGGATCATCCGAGGCTGAATCTTGCCATTCTCCTTGAGAGGGAGCGACGCCGAGGAGGCGATGGAGGAGAGCAGTAGTAGGGCGATGAGAACCATAGCTCGACTTGGATACAGATAAGTTCGGTAGCCAGTTTTAAAGAGCTTTGGGTAGACTACTTGACGTCAGTGAAACTGATAAGAACAAAAGGACAGTCTGGGTCTGATATGCACTTCCTGTTGTTGGAACCAGAAACATGGCTAATTCCAGGCTTCTTCGTCTCCGTTAACAAGCCACGAGCTCTGCATTAAAGAGTTTTTCCAAGAAGCGTCACTCCTAAGCTCCCGTCAAGTCTGATTCCCCATGAAGAGAGACGCGGAAGTACATCTCATCACAGACGGATCATAATATTTGTCACTTATCACGATCTTGTACTTTGCGTGATCAGTAAGGTCATCTTTAAGAGATCGGTGAAGCTGAAGAAGGAAGGATTGGAGCCTTACTCATCACCGTCTTTCAGTTGAGCATCAACGTTACCACTCAAGTTCTCCAGACTTTACATTGTTCACGGAGCGTCCCCGCTTAGAAATGCATGGAGACATAGTGGTTTCTCGAAATGAACTCGTTCTACATAAGATTGATGACTGCTTGAATAACTTGCGCAAACCTCCAGAGCCTACATATACTGGTTATTCCCCGAAGAGGACCAATCATCTAGAGGTAGCCGATCCAACAACAGAAAGTGCACGCTGACCCAATCTGTCCTCTTGTTCTTATCAGCAGCACTGACGTCAAGTAATCCGTCCAGAGCTCTTTAAAATCGGCTTCCAAACTCGGTTAGATTCGAGTCCAGCTACATATGGTTGTCATTGCTCTACTGCTATGCTTCTTCCAACATTCCTCCCTCTGAAGGAGAATAGCGAGATTGAGCTGGTGCACCCTATTTCTTGTTTCTTCTCATTCAAGCTTATGGCCTCCAAAGTGCTGGACACATTTGTTAGTACAGGAGATTCATATGATTTGCAAAATGATTTTTTATTCAATGGTTATCTCAAGCGATCTGGCACATTTACTGGCAGTGAAAAGCTCCGGCCGTGGTCGACTCCAAGAAGTCGCAGTAGTGGGAAACGCGGGCGAAGACCGACGGCATCTGGTCCTGCTTATGTTGCAGGATGAAGGGATTGGTCGCTCCATAAGACGTGATGCCCAGCTGGTAGATGGTGTGGTTGTCAACAGTCAGAAGAGGTCCTCCACTATCGCCCTAAATGTAAAAGATGATGGGGGAAATTCTCCTGAAATGCGTACCCCGCCAACTCCGTGTTCCTTCTTTCCGGCGCACAGCTGAGAAGGTGTGATGGTTCTTCTTGGCCAGGCATTGCTGAAACACAACCCTAGTTGACGATTCTAGAGAGAACAACATACGCGCAGTAGGAGGTACTGTAGATGTTTACGTCCGTATACAGAAGATCGTCGCTGTGCACACCTTTTTGTCCGGCGTCTAAGATAAAGAAGTTATGCCGAAGGACAGAGGACACCTACAATGAGTGGTTCCGTATCCCGAGACGATGGCCCACTTGGAGTTGCGAATTGCTACTTGATCGTCTCTGAGAATGTTCGCCAGTTTCACGTCGTGGTTGAGGGTTATCGGGGGATTGAAACTGAGCACTGCGACGTCGTGATGAATGTCGAAGATGTCGCCCTTGTAGTCGGGATGCATTGTCACTTTATCAACCTCTCTCCATTGGGTGTTCGAAGTGTTGACCTTCTCGCTGACCGATCCGACCATTAAGTACGTGGGCGAGCCAATGTGTTCGGCACAGTGACCGGCGGTCAGGACGTGATTGCGGGAGATCAGCGTGCCTCCGCATATAAAAGTTGTGTTGACTGAGCCGGCCGCGGTGATCACCAGATCGACATGCATGGGAATGAGTCCTGGACGGGCTTTGGTTCCTCCGAAGATCTAAAGGATGAAGGAGAAGATATAAATGAATCCTTTCTATTAAACATACCAGTTCATTGGTGTTCACAGCCTTGGAACGCAATTCTTGGTAAGCCTGCTGGCTGACAGGAACCGTGGAGGGATCACGAATGATGCGCTCATAAGGTTGACCGCCTTTGAGAGGCACGGCCACCGCTGAAGCGCAGAGGAGTAGAAGAGCTGCCAGGATCATTGTTGACTCTGGATGAAGCGAGGCTGTGCCGGCCTGTTAAATAGAAGTCAAGAGCGACTACGTCATTACTGAACTATCGAACCATCAGTGTACTTTGTCTTAAGACTCTTTCGGTCTGTTTACGGTGAGATCAAGAAGTTAAGAACAACCAGGAAGTTCTTATCATCGCTAGAGTGATCGCTGGCCGCCGATTAGGGCAATCCAATAGATGGATAGAGTGGGTGTAGTGGATTAGATGATAAGTGTGTACTTTGTCCCGTTTCGCCGTCATGATTCTGACGACATCCCAGGGAATATGCCCTTAGCGTATCGTTGACAGTTGAATTTGTTCATTTTTAGCAATCGGCCATTGATAAAAATTCGGATGAGCTACATCGGCTATCTTGCTGTGCTATAGCAGGACATACCGGCCCGGTTCGACTTTTTTCGCAGACGTCGATCATACGGACCGATACCACTATGAATTTCACACGACCATCTGCTCACCTGATATGTCTTTTTTTGCACGAGATTCATAGAGCCGTATCCTGAGCTCTGTTCAACAATTGAAATTAACAGGGAAGAGTAATTTCCATGGTCAATTAGGTCATTTGGAGATCCTAAATTACGGCAATGAAGTGTAACGTCCCAACAGTTCACTGCAGCGGAGAATCAATTGTGTAATATTGCGAAATTTGTGAGCCCGTAGTACGGTAAAGACATCACCGAAAAACTGGTTTGCGAGTTTTCCAAATTTCACCGTATTTCTACGATTCTGACCATGAACTTCAAATCTCTGCACACCACACGATTGATTATCTGAAAGCTGATGGGACGAAGAGTCAGATCAACTCTGACATCCATCTTTGGCAATCCAATCTTGGGAGTCGGTCGATTTTCTTAGCCTTTGGTGTCTTTCAGACTCTTCTCTGAAATTATATTTATAGTTTTAACACATATGAAATATGGTATGTAACAGTATACCGCTTATAACGACATACCAATAGCCCAGAACGTAGATTTTACTGTCGGTGGTTTTCATACAATCAACGATTATTATTCAACCTCGGATTCACTTGTTTGAAGGGGATACTGTGGGTTCTTCGTATAATGCCATTCTTGGCAATTGGTTCTTCGTATATTCCCAATATTGCCATCCATTTTAGCTTTGCTACTTCAAGAACCAAAGTATGTAATTAAAAACCTGCTGCGCGTAAAATGTTGTAAACAGTGAAGAAAGTATTCCCAAAAAGTGATGTAAAAGTGAGGCAATTGCTTAGTTCCGTGTTGACATCTGCAAACATGGACTGACTCTGGATTTCTGAAGATTTCACAATATTTCGCAATCATGTGGAAACGTTGGCGCCTTATTTGGACACCGAGAGGACGTGGGATTTGGTGTATGCTCGATTCCGGAGACCCTCGATGAATAACGCCATTAAATGGTCCGTAGTATGAGTATTTCAAAGCATTTATTTCACATATTTTGGGAGATTACGGTATTCAACTTGTTATTTCCCACGGTTATGGTGCTGTGGCGCCTATTCCTAACGCGATTATAATACACTCCCCAAGACTCATAGATTCCACCCCAAGCTCAATTACGATGCGTCACTTCATAACGTTCCCTATTCGGTTCTAGCGGACTTTGGTGGCCAGGTGACATCATTATTTATATCTGCCTGATTCTGAATGCGCTTCGGAAATGCTACAGTATGCCATTGTACAAGTATTTATTTTACAAATTCCACGGATCATTCACAATGCTGACACTCCATACGTCACTGTCCAAATATTTGCTTGCTGACCACCAGTTGTGAAGCATTTGAATGTAGCATCATATAATGTTCGCCAATGATTCGGAGAAGATGGAACGCAGGTGGTTACAGTAAACGACCTAGAATTCGACAATTTGTAGAACCATGCGTGTAGAGCTCACTTCGCATTCCACCTTGTCCTGGCACTGGCTGGCATGCTGGAAGCAGAGGGCGACCAGCTGGCGACAAGCCGAACACTCGAGACGCTTCTCACAGATTCTGGAATGGCCGATGATTACCTTCATGCGACGACAGGAAACACCGTCGCAGCTGGCCTTCTTACACTTGGAGGCGTGATTCAGTATCTTTAAGCAGCGCTAAAATTGGACCCAATTGAACATCACATTTGAGAAGTAAAGGTGATTTGGCCCTCTCCTGCTCCTTGGAGAAAACAAACAATGGAGCTCACCTCGGTTTTATCGATGACTGCAGTACGTTTTTCCACTCGGCCTTGCTCGACCTCCTCGTCAGAACTTGAGTCCACAGGCGTTGACAGCTTCATCTCCTTCGACAACTAGAGCGATCTTCCCTGGAAACCGACAACCAGTCGCTCGAGGAGTGCGTGTTTTCCCCTTAAATTGGGAGGACTATTTCACAACATTGCGTTGTCGCGGGACACGATCACTTGCTTGGGGGCGGGGCGGAGGCGCTCGCAGCGCGAAACGTACTCGGGCGGTGTGTGATTGGGAGAAGGAGATCTATGTGATTGGTTAGATTGTCCATATGTAAATTTCCATTTAAACGTATAACTTCTTTTAAAATTTCTTTTTTGGCTTTGCTCCTTGCTCGATTATTTTTTTTATATTTTTTTCTTCACTACTCCATCTCAAGGATTGTCTCAAGGGATCTCAAGGAGTTGTATAACTGAACAGAGTAAAAAATTAGAAAATAACACAATTTGCACATTTATAGTTGTTTGAAAGAATCTTTTATGTATTTAAGATTGACACTGACCATATCGCTGTAACTATTATTTGTACAGTGCAATGCAAAATCTTTTCAGAAATATTTTTGGTCAGGAATCGTTGCTATATTTGTTTCTCTTCATTCTTCTGAAGTCCATCCTGACGGAATAGGTCAACTCTCTGAAGGGTGTAGGGCGTGTAAATAATCAAAACGAAACGAATCCTGCTTTATTTTCGATCTGTAGGGCTGCAAGAGTTCTGGTGCAGCATGTAGTACTGTAGGTTGTTTGCCTGTTCATGTAGCTCCAGATCCACTGTCACTCGGGATAACGTGGCTGACGCTTAGCGATACCCATTTCTTCTTGAGGAACCGCCAGCTTTCCGGATTGAACAGAATGAGAGTAGAGCTAATGGTAGTTGGTCTCAAGTTAGATTGCATACACTGTGACTCACGCATTGACGAATTCAGCGAATCGGCCGAGGAGGAAATTCAATATTCTGTGAACTTCCTTGCTGTCCTCCATGGAGAAATCGCTGATCGTGAGGAAGACGATGTGCAGGAGCATCGGGAAATTCAAGAAGAAGTTCTTAAACTGACTTACAATGTGTGCAAAAGAGAGCACTCTACCTGAATAAAGAACCGCACGTTTCTGTTCTTATGCTCATCGTGGTGCTCGCTGCGCTTTCTCTGAATGGTTACGATAGGCGGCTAAGGAAACATGCAGAGGAAGCTTACATTAATCATGACTATCTTAGGCAACGTAATGCAGTCGATAACAATAGCGCCAATGCACAGGGCGTATTGGCAAAAGTAGTTGACGGCGGTGCCAATGGGAATCTTCCGAGGCCTGCCATTCGGACAGTCCAATATCACATATCCGTGAAGAGAAGCACTGTAGCCCATTATGTTACACGGCACGACTGCAAACATCAGTTATATTATTAAGAATTGGGTGCGGCTTACCGTAGAACAACGAGATTAGAGCTGCCACAAATACTACATTAAAGGCCAGAAGATATCTGCAGCTTCTGTTCGAGAAGATGGATTTATAGGAGATTGGAAAGTAGACGGCAACCAAGCGGTTTAATGAGAGCTCTATGTGGATGCTGCACCCAAAACCCATAAGAAAGAAGAAAACATATCCCATGACCATAGCAGCGATCGGAGGGTAGCCATTGATCTGGCTAAAGGACACAAGTAGAACACGGAAAGGGAACTTTTCTCACGTGAAAGTAACCGGCCCTGAGTAGACGAAGTGTAAGAAGCTGCTGACCATCTCCACGCCCGTTCTTATTGCACAGAAATGGCCAAATGGGTTCCGGAACATGGAGAGGTTGGTCAGGATGTACACGGTCAAAGCACCGCTGATAATTTGGATAAAGGAGAGCTGAACAGTGGTTTAAGTGGGTTCGATAATGAGGGACATGCCGCCATGATCAGTAAGCCAATGCGCTGGTCGGCGAAAGTCGCATGGCCTCGTCCAAGGAGTTCTTCTCCGTAGACACTTGAATTCGTCATGGCGTCAAGTAACGTGCTGAAAATGGGTCATATCCCTTCGCTTTGATACAAATCTAGACGAGGAACTATACTGCTGGAACTGCAGTAGCCCCCCCCCCTCAATTCAGTATTCAGTACTGTTAGGCAAGAGAACAGGAAAAACAGATGATCAATAAGTACGACAAGCCACCTGACAGAGTCTTAGGCACGTATGCGGACAGGGAAAAATTACTTCTTGATAACATTAGCTGCGTGCTTGACGTCGAGCAAGGTGACTTTTGGCAAACACCCATTACTAGGGTTTAGTTACAGCTGTTATGCACCTAATCCATAGAACTGTTTTTCCGGGCGGCAGAGATCAGTGGCATACCTAATTATGCATTCAATGAAGGTGCGACTTGCGCACCTACGTTCTCGATCTCGGACGGCCGAAGAATAGTACGATATCCAGGGTGATCAATAAATACTGCGACGCTCAATTTTCTGACTCATTTCCAGTTTTCTTCGCACCTGGTGTATTCAGCAGTCTCTCCTCTCCGTATTGGCTCAACATTAAAAATACGGCTGTTATGTTATTATGAAGAGGCAGAGCTCGTGGGCCACATGAGTGTGACGTCTAAAAAGGGCTAAGGACTTAAGCACTTCGACGTTGTAAAATACGTCTTATCACCCGGCTTTATCTATCCTCACGTCACATAGAGTGCGACGAAATCTTTGCTCTTAATCCAACAGGCATATCATGTGAAAACCGGAGCTACTATTTTCGCAAAGTTTCACCGTCAGTTTCATCAGCTCGGGATGATTTGGATGGATGGAAATCCCTGTTTACAAACAGATTACAAAGGGGGACTTTACAAACATAATAACAAGCATCAGCTTATTAAATTATCCCATCTTTGATGTCTTGCTAGTCATGACACATGGCCAAAAATGATCATCTTTCACCTTCAACATTTCGATTGAGATCAAATTCTTAATAACAAAGGGGCGTTTTGTTTCCTATATCCTTATCAATGTGCTTTCCCCGGTCGAACTGTTCCACAATAAAAGAAGAGGGCAGCAGTCAATCGGCAGTCATGGTAGCCTGGGGCTTTCTGATCTTCTTGATCGCTTCGGCGGTTGCTCTTCCTATTGCGGACCAAGTGAGCCAAGCCACCACCGATGAACTTGTAAGTGATCCTGTGTCGTCCTCTTCGAAATTTATGTCCTTAGATCGTCGGAGGACAGACAGTCGGCGTGGGGATGATCCCGATGCAGGCGTACATTTCCTGGCACATGAAGAACGGCAGTGGACCTTATCACTGTGGCGGAACCCTCATCTCGCCTACTCACGTCCTCACCGCTGCCCACTGCAGCATCCGTATGCACACGGCAAGGATCATGGTCGGAGGAGTGAACTATGCGCGTAACAGCAGCACCACAGAGTGGAGGCATGTCACGAAGATCTACTCCCATCCCGACTACAAGCGTCTGCAAGACGGAGTGTACGCCGATAACGACGTTGGAATCGTCGAGTTCAGCCCGCCCGTCACTCTTGGCTTTGCTATCAAGCTAGCAACGATTCTAAAGAAGGACGACGACATATTGAAGAAGAACAGAGTTGCTGTCTCTGGCTACGGAACCCAAGGATGTAAGCGCCAGTGTTTTGGTATCGTTCTTCATTTTCAGAGATTTAGTTCAGAACGGAAACCCTGTGAATAGCCCCGACCTTCGAATGGCCGAGATAAAGATCTACTCCTTCGGCTACTGCAAGTGAGTTTCATTTCCATACAAACTCCTTCATTTTTATCGCAATCTTAAGTCATGTCCGAGCGGATATCGGCATTAGACTGTCCTACAACCAGTTATGTGCCGGAGACAAAGGAAAAGGGCCCCTTAAGGGTGACAGTGGCGGACCCCTCTTCGCCACACTCCCCGGGCGTCTCATCCAGATTGGCATAGCTTCCTACGCTTCTGCTTCCGAGGAGCATTACATGGAACAGGACAAGCTGCCGGCCGTCTTCATAAGGGCCTCCCATTACTGTGAGTACATCAGCTTCGTCACCCATGGAGCAGCCCAATGCCAGTGAATGGAAGATGTCAGAGATTCTGGCATCGTATTATCTTCTAACATTGAACTTTGGAAAATAAACAAATGCATTGCGCCGCCAGTGAGGAGTAGTCTCATTCTACACGGAGCTTCGTTTATACGTACACTAATCGATATAGATCATTATTTTCTGTCAAGATGTTGCAAAGAGGGGCCTTTAGAATCAATCTGGCTAGCTTGTGATAAAGCTTTCTTTCATTCTCAAGTACCTGCACTACCAGCCATGGTTCCCTTTTATTTTCTTAGGAGATTCTAATGTCGCATTATCTGCTAACATTGAACTTTGAAAAATAACCATATGTATTGCGTCGCCAGTGATAAGCAGTCTTATTGTGCATGGAGCTTCCTTTTGGACCGTTTTACTAATGTAAAAAGTGGTAAACAATGCACTACTCCATATAGATCATTATCTTGGAAGGGGCTTCTAAAGTTGATCTGGCTTAAGATCAGTCACAGCTTTCTTTCATTCTCAAACTTCACACTTCCACTGCCAGGCATGGCTTCCTCTTCTTAAGAGATAAGATAAGTCCCTTTTATTTTCTTAAAAGAGATATAGAGGCCGAAATTTTAGCTGCAAGACATCTGCATAAATCGCATTGTGAGATCTCCAAGTGTTTGGTGAAGTAATGTCCATAACCGACGCTTACCTATCAAGGTTCTTATCTTTCAAGCACGCTGCCGCAACTGACGAATCGATTCGTTGATATGTGTCTCCATTTTCGCCCCATACGTGTAGGAGTTTTCAATGATATTGACTCTAATTAACGCTGCATACTTAATTTCAGGATGCTTGGAGAGCTACAAAGTGTCATGGATTTAATCAAAGAGGCTTGGACCTTCTGCAGATCCCGGAGAAGGAGAGATTTACTATTTTCCACGCTTTCATTTATTCTGCCGCTGATGGTTGCGAATCAATGGCTGTTTAGAGGCTCACAGAGCGTTAAAGTTTACAACGATTCTGATCGAAGGCTTTGGATCCGGTGTAGTACAGAGAGGATCTCCGTTAGCCCAGAGCTGCTGAATAGGAGCACAAGTAGGTTGTCTTATTCATGCTATTTATGCTATAGGTTGCTTACACGCAGGTGTTATACGTGCAAGAGAAGAGAGCTTCTTCCACGTGGAGCCCCACAAGAATAGGTCCTGCTCCACCGCGCAGTTAGGATTAACGGTGTACGTCAGTATTTTGATCGAATTCCAAGGTAATTGTTGGCAGTTGGAAAATTTTTGCAACTTTGCTAGGAGGGATCGTTAAGCCGGCGGCATTAAACCACCCAGTGGACTCGTATAACGATGTTATTTTCAATAACGAGGGCCGCATCCATTTGGGACGCTACCACTCAAGTGGCAAGACCGTACCCACTTTTTGGTACTTGACCGATTTGTTGCGCTGGCAATGGTCAACGCTAAGTGTCTTGCGTGGAATCTATTGGAGATATCGACTGGAAGTGGAGAATCTATCCGGAGAAGCATTGCGTGTTACGTGCATTGTTCAAAAAGAGGGTATTTTGTCTTAGCTATAGTCGAGATTCAGCTTTATCTAAGATAAGGAGCCATCTGACTTCACAGTAGTCCCTCACAATGTTACTGTTGTCTTTGAGCCTTCGCCGCCTTCGACAGATGTGAAATCTGATCCCGCCTACGTTATCTCCGCTTTCTCTATCGGTACTCCATGAAAGGTGTACTTATTGAATATGTTAGCTCCTTTTAGATCAAGGAATATATCTGTTTAGAGAGCAGACGGGTGACATAAGCCTATTAAAACTCACGATCAAAGAAGGAGGCAACATGGACATGGAGGTAAGCCACCTTCATCTTACAAAGTATAATTGCAGTGTTTGGGTAGCGTCATGCGACGTACTGGTTTGATGTCTTCGCAGCAACCTTGCCATTTATACTGTGCTTAATGTGGGTTGTTCTACTAATAGTTTGGATGAGTGAAAGGCTGCAACTAGAAAGAGATAAGAGGTATACAAATTTGATAGTATTTTATTTAACGACATAGCTCTAGCATCAAACAAGAAGTGACACCGACACAAGACAACAGTGAGATCAAGGAAGAACTACTAGAACCCAAAGCACAGGAAGGAGAAGAGCAAAAAGATGAAAGCTCTTCTTCAGAGGAAGAGAGCCTTTCTGTAGAGGAAGAAGACGAGTTGCACAGGACTGACGAAGACCAACAAAGTGAATCTTCTAAGGAACTCTTTCCCAACGGTAATAACGACTCTATATTTTCCATAACCCTTTCACAAGTTTTAAAAAGCACCCTTAGGAGTAGTCGCCATATGGAGGAAACATCCCTAAATCGAAATCACTTCCAGAAGCTAATGATTTATCCATCTAGAGGTGATTCTTCTTGGAAAAGAAAAAGCGATCAAACTATGGCTCAGGCTCTTCTTTAACTACGTCGAGACGAACGACATCTACGAAGCTCTACAGAAAGAAGAGGAAGAGAATCCTGATGGAGCAAGACCGGAAGGCGCAATGCAGAGCAATCTGGTTTATACGAATGGCACGCACGCCATTCAATTCACCGCTTGCCTGTCATGGAACTATTTGAACATGTATAGGCCTATATCCGCCGTAGCGATCTGCCACGTTTCCATGCGCGAACACGACAGTGACATTGACTTCATCAAACGGGATATCGTCGGGACTTACAATATTCTGGCGGACGACCTGTGGCATCGTCGACTGTTCTTCTTCCACATGGACTTCGACGTGAAACCTGATGCTGTGATTAGAGAACTGTTTGCCAAGAAAAATTTCTATGGAACGCATGTCTACTTCCTTCCAGTGCGGCCCTTGAAAGCTGTCGTCCAACGAGATCGGGAGAACATCACCCTCGAGGACGAAGTCATGTGGGCCAGTGCCCACCGTCAGTGTCGAATGTTTACCGAGGTTATCCCACGAATGGTGCCTATTTTTAGCAAGGACGGCAAGAAGGCGACGTTTAAGGAGACTCTGGGCAAGTTAGTGGACGAAGGGAAGAGGTGGTCGAGAGGAAACTACGTACCCGAAGAAGTTATATCTGAGCTTTCTGGAAACGTTTTTGACAGGTTGGTGCAGGATTTTATTGGCTGATCTTTACGAGTAGCGGAAAAAGACAAAAAAGTAGATTTAATCCAAGCGTGGAAGGAAGATTTTGAGCATTTACCACAATGAGATAAGCTGTGTTCGCAGAATCTCGGAAATACAGTCCACGAAGACATACATCGAGCAGTTTTTTGTCTTGCTTTCTTACTTTGTGTGGCCTAGATGGATCTGATTGTGAGCTCATCTTACTTGTTATCTTGATACAAATCTCCTCACCAATTTTCGGGAGGCGTGCTGTACTGACTCCCTTAATCCTTGAAAAAACCCTAGTTAAATCCAATTCATTGGAACTTGAAACCCTTTCCACAGTAATTGGTACCTTTAGCCGGTGCTCAATTGCCTACTCTCGTCGGATCAACATACTTTTATATGGAGCCGAAAACGCGAAAGCGTGGTGGCTGAACGCCTTCTTCAACTACTCTCAAACGGACATTGCCACCAGCTGGGTGTACTCGAGAACACTCGTGGAGGTGACCCACTCGTTCATCAAATCCAGCGACTCCAGTCAATTTCGACGCAGTTTTGTGGAAATGGGCTCTCATAAGCCTCGCTGGCCGCGGTATCAAACAAACGCCCACGACCTTCTTATCAACGTCATTGACGTACCCAACGACTGGTCACTCGAATTCACCATCGATCGATTAGCCTGTGTCCCATCTATTTCGGCAGTGTGCTTCGCGGCTATGACCGGTGTGATAGGCGAGATCAGTGAATGGGTCCAGAAAAGACACGAAATCATGGAACTACTTGGCTTGGACAAGAACTTGTTTTTCTTCTCACTACCCGTCGATCGAGACGTCACTGAAATGCAGCGGAACCTGTTCTTGAACGAGAAATTCGATGACACCTCGCTGTACACCCTCCCGCTTCGCCCTCTTGTAGCCTTGAGATGTTCCTTGGACTGGCTAGAAAAGTTTCCAGGGCCTCCTATCCCAGCCGATGTACGGGACAAAGATATAAGTAACTGGACATCTGCTAGCCATGTTTGCCACCGGTTTATCTATGACATTCGCAATATTACCCCCATTGACAACCCACTACATGGTGCTTCAAAAGAGGAGCTGGAAAACCTCGAAGTTAGAGTTAGGCAAATAATGGAGGATTACGATGAAGATGAAGAAGATAGACAGCTTTACGAGGCCGACAAGTTCGAACATACGGATGATGACGAAAGCTTCGTTAAGACTATGGTTCCGCCGAAACTTTGGACTCCCCATGAACCGCGGCTCGTTTCCTTAGAAGACGATCTTAGTGCTTTTATCTCGGGGTAGTCCTTCAATTTCTGATCAGTTCCTTATCTCCTCTTATGAAATAAAACACCAGCTGAATCAAGAGTTTATTATGAACACTTAACGTCGAAATGGTGATACGTCGCTATGGTAGCTTCCAAGAACTATGTAAAACTCTGAATTCCTCTGAAAACACGTTTTTTCTGTTCATATTTCAAATTTTTACAACGTTTATCTATAACACAGGCTCTAATGTTACTTAGAAATTGATGATATTGCATAAAAAACTTGGACGGCTCTTTGCAGCCGCTTAATTGAAGACAATAGTAATGAATATTTGTGACGCATCTGGAAGGATAAGATCACTGATAAGCGGAGAACTACTATGTATGCTTATCGCCGCGAAGAGGTGCAGTGCCAGTACTGAAGTGTCGATTCGTTGTGGGTTTGGTCCTTAGCGACCTCTACAATGTTGGATAATTTGCTTGAGTTAGCAGAGCAATTATGGCCCGGTAACCTGGTGCGCACCATTAAGAAGTACATCGAGGACTTTCGGATTGATCCAATTAAAATTGTATTTACTTTTATTCTGGCCGCATTTGCTATGGCAATTTATAACTATCGTTCGTTTCTTGGAGCTGGCTCAATTTCTATTGTGAACGAGTCTAACGATACTGTGTGGACTCGGTGCGATTCAGAGAAGCCGAATTTGAACCATCGTCTCCTCGAAGCAGATGCAGGTAACTATGTAATGTACTGTCTTCCTCATCACATATATATGTACGTAGATGTTTACCTGGCGAGACAAGAAAATTTTGTGCCGTTGGCTTTCAACGACACCAGAGTTTGCACAGTCGCAGATTACAGCTTTACCGTTTACGTCAGTGTATTAACGGAAAGAGCCGGTAGTAAGACGACACTTTCTCCGATATGATCAACTTGTTTCCAGGAAAAGTGCACAAGTATCTTTCCTATAACCATCCCGTTGATCTGCATGACTCCGTGGTAATCACCAGGAAGAGCTTCTTGGAATTACGTAAAACCAATGAGCTGACCTTTATTCACTTAATCGTGTGGATGGGCTGGAACATGGAAACATTTAGTTTTATTCGTAATACGCCTTGGAGGTACGCTACCACTATTGAAAACAAAAGGAACACAAGCTTGTACGTAAGATGTGACATCATTAAACAAAAAGGTTAGCTAATTATGAGCAAGCATTTTTACAAGAACATCTTTAGATCCTGAAATGATCCAGTTTACCCTAATTCCGGAGAATGCCACCGTTATGTTCGAACCATACCAACCGAATACGGAAGCTACAGTGTACTATATCAGTGCATCAACTAAACGTAAGACTACTAAAGGACTACTTTTTAGACTACCAAAAACCAAAAATATCCTCGTTTAATATGCAATCGAAAGCAAACACCGATTTAAAAAAAGCTTAGCTAGCGAAATTTCTGATAATTTAACGTCCATGCTTATTTATTTATATGTCTTGCAGCTACCGATGACTACGCCTTCAAAAATCAGGCGTACAAAATATCCATGAAACATCTTATCATCCTAGAAGGAGACCAGAAGCCTCACCCACAAGTACGTTTCCTGTGAAAGTAAAATTCCCATTTGACGATCAAGTCCTTTTAGTTCTATGAATTTAGCGATATGCTAGAAGCTACGGCGATGTGGTCTGTCCCCATTTTGCTGAGAGCAATTGTGGTATGGCTTGTTCCCGTTCTCGCTTACCGCCTATTGGGCCTTGAGCCAGTGAATGACGAGTAAGATACATATATAGTCAATTCATACGTTGTAAACAAATTTAGACCGTTACATGATCTATGTGACGATGTAGCGGATGACCAGTGGGACGCCAATGTCCTGCTCTTCGGTACCGAAAACGAACAGGCCTGGTGGATTAACGCCGTTTTCAATTATTCTCACACAGGCGATTTCGAATCATTCATCAAAAGCGATAGTCTATTGGAACTGGCACCAGCGGTTTGGAAGAA
The DNA here is from genome assembly GCA_016648015.1 of Steinernema khuongi. Classification (NCBI taxonomy): domain Eukaryota; kingdom Metazoa; phylum Nematoda; class Chromadorea; order Rhabditida; family Steinernematidae; genus Steinernema; species Steinernema khuongi. Next base: position 52,896 of record JADLIF010001076.1, on the reverse strand, counting down.
GCCATTTGAAGGAGATTGCATTACTTCGTCCGAGATCATACGTCACACTATATGGTTCGGAGACAATGGAGTGAAGAAAACTAATTACCGACTGTCGTCCAATGGTCGCAATGTCAATTTCTTTTGTTTTCCGGAGGACATGGCGCAAGAGCATTGTCTTGAAGAAATCAGAAGGTTAGAGACGATTAGTGCAGTGTGTGTTCTGGCGTCGTCCCTAACTAAAGGATCTATGAAAAGTACAATCGAAAGGACTCATAACATTTTCGCGGAGTTATTCCTTGACCGAAATTTAGTTCTCTGTTACTTGGTATATCCTGAACAGCAGCAATTACAAGACCTGCCAGATCAAGGCGTCATTCATAAGTGTTCTTTACCGATCGTGCCCTTGACGTTCCTCGCAACACTTCTCAAACGGAAGAACTACGTTCCAACCGAAGATAATAAGAAAGAGTGGGCTTTACTCTACTCACGTACTCAATCTTTGATCAAAAACATCCTCCAACTACGTCCCTTCAGCAATCCTCTTCGCAAGATGGGAAGAAAGGAACTTTTGATCCGAAAGATGCTTTTTACGTTGAGAGTTGTGTCATTCGTTGATATTCCTACATTGGACTCAGAAGAACTGCAGCATATGGAAGACAAAGTACGTCTGATCTTTGAAGATGTCACAGTGGTTGAGAAGAACAAGAAGGTATATGAGCTTATAGATGAAGCCAGAAATTTGGACAAAACAGTTGACGATGACGAGAGCCCAAACCACGAAATATCGACGTTTCATGACACTCTATCTATGTTTGAGAAGCTGGCCTACCATCTGTTATAGCGATCATTGGATAGAATATAGATAGTTCATGTCATGTGGCACCGGGATAAAAGAGCGAAAGGCAAAAGGGCGAAAAACAAAAAAAGCAAAAAATTAAAATTAAATTAAACGCTAAATCTCTGGAACCAAAACATTTGGATTAGTGGTCTCAGTCACCTCTGATCTTCGCTTCGTTCGCTTCTACTGTGTGGACTTATCTGTTATAGCTATAGCTTTGAGATGCTGACGTCTTTAATTGCTGTTGTTGAGCGGTGTGGACTTCTATGATCTGTGAACACGAATCTCGGAAGTGTTTCACCGAAATATATTACATGTACATACACAAGTTTTGTTCTGTTCTTCCTAAAATGTACTGATGTCTCGCACTCCAACTTTAATAGTTCCAAGTCCTAGCAGCCGATTGATTTCTGCTCTGTACACGGTACTGCGGAAGTAGAAGATGAAGCATGGAACACACACTGTAATGTTGGCCACAACTGCTACAGTAAGCTGGGCGACTGTGAAGAAGAGGTAGCTGGAAATGGGGATTTCCTACTCTTATAACTATCGGATTTTGTACCTCGGACTGATATAAGCAAAGCTAAAGGTTGACGCGACTGGCACTATCCAACCGAAGAAGTGCACGAGAATGATCAGGTTCAGTGAATGATTGATTTTGTGGTACTCCGCCATGGATGCTGAAGCTGACGTTTAGTTCATGAAGTAGCTACAGCACGTACCTTTGGTGACTCTAGTCAAAATTATGTAGATTAGCACAACGGCGACGTTGATACTAGTGTGGAGTGGAAACCACGCTCTGTTCTTCAAGCCTGTCATGAGTTGGCCGATGAAGCAATATATGGTCTTTTCTTCGAAACTCATGAAGTTTAAGACCTTGAACACCGTCGTGTAGGTCATGCAGCTGAGAAGAATCCCGGCGACATATTTGCGACCAGAAATGTGGAGGTAGAAAAGCGGGTACTTGGCGGAGATGAGTCTATCCACCGCGATGAAGAGCATCAGGAGGGAAGAGAGGTCCACGACAACCAATGGGAGGAAGTTTAGGTACAAGCATGTGAAGGACGAGGTCGTTTGTTCGGTGAAGAAGTAGTACAACGTGAAAATGTGTTCGAGCTGTCTTACAACGGTGATCGCACTTTCAATGGCGATCAAGACGTTGCAGGACGACTTGAGAAGTTTCGACCTGAGAAGCTTGTCCAGTCAGTTTAACATAGAAAAAGACACTTACCTCACTGTCACCAGCACAATCAGTCCGTGCCCAATCACAGTGGCAATCACGTTTAAGAAAAGGAAGGATGAGTCGACCTTTGCCACCAGGAAGAACGTAGAGAGGGTCATGTTGTACTGGAACCAGGCGACCGCCATGTTACTGTGTACGCTGTATAGCTGTCGAGAAAGAAGTGGTTGGCTACAAAGGGCTATTGTTTGTATCAACCAAGTAGCGTAACAGGCGCTTACGTTGTTGTTCAGATGTTATATGGGACTACAAATTTGCGGCACGCTTTATGCGGAGGCGTGAGGAAACAAAGGCGCTGTGACTCCACTGTGAGAAGTGGAGAGTTTACTTAGCTCTGATGGGAGCTTTATATGTTCAATACATTACAAGACAAGGGGGCGAAAGGGGGATACGTCCCAGTAAGTCATCTCAGTACTAAGAAAAAGATTATCTTTTTTTAATCTTCACCTGTGTGCCTAAGCAAGAATCAAATCCAATGATCAATCTCAACTAGTGTTACTTGTCGTCTATTCGGCTACATCGCCTAATTGTTGTCATTATTGCTCTATACTCTTGGGGTTTCTGGCTAACGCAAAATTAAGTTCCTCGTGGGCTACCATAACAAGAGGAGAACAAAGGGGTAATACCGGAAGCGGAAGTACTAATACACTCACAACATGGCGATAATATTCTCCCGCAAGATCGCAGTGGCCTTTTGCACGTTCAAAGAGCTTATTTCAGCAACGGTTTTTAGTAATTGTCTTACGCCTTTGCTCCACCATGGTGATAGTTCGTTCTCCACATACATTACGATGAACTGATAGTGACAATTGGGTTCCAGTAGGTACTAATACACAACGTCACATAGATATCAACCTTCATGAGAGTAATGTAACGTGGTGACGACGCACCTTCGCGTGCGGTCGTGTTACGGGTTGGATTAAAGTTCTTTCTAACTGTTCCCCGTGTCCTGTTCTCCATATCGTGTTGAGTCTCCGTACTTGGGTCTCCCTTACAGATAGTTACTGTTAGCCACGTATTACGAATGTATTAAGATTGTGCAGTAAGCTTACACAGATATGATAATACGCATGCCAAATGTAAACAGTGCATGTGGTCATTTCTACCGCCTGTCATTCTTATCAGTGCCAGTTGCTCCCCACCTGTATTGAACTGGCTGCCCAGGAGTTGTCGTCAACTCGCATCGATTGTGATGTCGCTGCCTCAAGTGTTTCACAACCCTGTAGGCTCTGTTTAAAATTGAGTTTTCTATAGGTTTCTTGCAGACTCTCCCTTTGCTCAAGGACCTGAATGCTCCTTTCACATCGGGCAGAGCTCTCGCTGTTCGGGGGATCGCCTATGATGATCCTGTCAAGACGTGAGTTTCGTAATGTGTGTGCCAAAGACCAAAATATGTTCAGCGGCTTCATGGTGGATCTGCTTAGCAACCTAGACGTCGCCTTGAGCCTTTCGATGCAGTTTCGACCTGGTGGCGATAACTTCCTGGTGGTGACGGCTCGCAAGAACGGGATTTACCACGAAGGCCTGAGAAAGGCTTGTCCTATAAGGCTCAATGAGGACTTTACCTTGAATATACTCTGCAAGGATAGGATCTTTGAGGTAAGGTTGTCATTGACAAGTAAGACCACTGGATACTTCCATTTAGATCTATGCCAACAACTCTTTTATCACCAACTTCGATCACAGAGTTAATACGGCAGATATTAAGAAAGTGTCCCTCAAAGGGTCGCTGGTTTGCAAGGAACTTTCTATCTCTCCGCCTGGACCTGCGACTAGCGACTCCGTTGCCTCTTGGCGCTCTACCTGTAAGTTCTGAATTATTGTCATAATAAAATAACAGTGTTTAGATGACGCTCCACCGGCATACAGCAAAAAGCAGAGCCCCTTTAGCACACATCCAGCTCCTCCAGTGCCACCACTGCCCGCCAACTACGAAGGCCTACTGGCTGGACAGATGCAATCACAGGGAAATCTCGGAAATCAAGACCAATTTCCTTATCCGCCTCCACCGCCCTTGCCGCACCCGAGTACCCAGAATCCTCCTTATCCTATGAGAGATACCTTTCCGGTTCGCTCGGAACACCTCAACACAGACTCCGTTCATCACCCATGTCAGAACAGTCAACAGCTAGGGTAAAGCTTAACAATCCACCGAATTAGTTATTCACAAGCATAGATTGATGCAACTCCTGTACCATAGTAGCATGTCCTTCGTTTCCCATCGCTTAAATCAACTGACATTCAGATCCCACCATGCAGAATCAGTAGCACCCTTCCCCACTGACACCGTTCATGCCGGTTTCCGAGGACCCGCTGAAGTACCTCCCGGTGGAAGTTTCGTCAACACTGTGCCAGCGCCTAGCGCATCTAATCCTGAAAGGTAATTGAAGATCACCTGAGCCAACAAGTTCATTATATTCAGAAATCCGCCTTGTCCGAGGCCAACATACTATCCACCAACCGGACAACCATATGGCACATCTAGCTGCGGTCTTAGCTCCCACAAGTGCAGAAGTTCATACTGCCCAGATCAGTACGTTCTAGAGGGACATGTAGAGGTTCATGGACGTTCTTTCAGCCATAAAGAAAGTCAGCTCGAGAAGTCTCTTCAAAATGTGGTCAACAAGACCTACTCGGTCACAGAGAAAGCTCTCACCAGCATGGCCAAGAGTCTGACCAAACCGGCGCCTTACTGTTTGAACCTAGGAAGCGCGTACTTTGTGCAGCCACAGGTCCTCTCCATCATTGCGACGCCAGCTGTCTCAATGTTTTCTCTAAAGAACCGCTTCGAAATCAATCTTAAGCACAACAGTGAATTCGTGCTGCACATTAATCCACGTTTCGATGAGAAGGTTGGTGTTAAGGTCTATCCATCAAACGCATTGAGCCTTCTAGTGCACAGTTCTGAACTCAACGGAATACACAATCTGGCAGTCGGAGATTCGCCTCCCATTTCCTTTCAAGAATGGGCATTCTTTCCATATGGAAGTCGTTGCGGGTGACCCAATTCGCATCTATGTGGACGGAAGGGAACTGGGACGTTTCCCTTTAAGAACAAGCAGGCCCATAAACTTCATCGAAGTCAATAATTTGTGTGTGGAGCGAGTGGTGATGAAGTGCTCTTAAAGTGTAGCTTATAATGTTTAATAAAATCGCTTTTAGTGGTTTTTAGTAGTTACTTAACGAAACATTTTTTCGCTTTTATTAGTCACTTAACGAAAAAAATCTTATTTCCTTTATCCATACAATGCTAATACAATACTACTATACTGCATACAATTTGTTACCTAAAAGTGCACCAAGCACAGAAGGTTTAAAATTTTTACACGCCCACTATAAACATACCTATCGAAGGCCGACCCCGTGGAATCACGGAATGCTTATGGTATCCAAACCATTATTTCTCCAAGGCTACTGATCCGACCACAAGAGGTTTCTGCCCATCCATGAATAAGCTACAAACGTCCCTAGATCTATAGCGCGCCCATAAATCGTCCGCTTACAGCTTCCTGGTTGATCTGTCATCAAAAGAAGAGTATGAGACGGCGCCATCCTTCTCCGATCTCCGGGATGCGTTAATGAGCAGTTTAAAGACGGACAAGAACTGAGCGCTCGCCGCGAACACACGAAAACAGTAAAAAACCAATCCGCAGTGCTTCTCTTCTCTTCGAACGCCTCAAACAAGTGACCGTATTGTCATGCGTTCAAAGTGGGTGCTTGTGTATTTGATACTCCTTGTCTTTCCTGTTCTCCTTCTGCTGTTCGTCCTTGGCGTTTCCTCCTCCTCCTCCTCCAAGGAACATAAATTTTCGTCCGTAGTTAAGCCATGTGAAGGTTTTCAAGAGTTCGTCTGCAACAATGGAGAGAACAAAGCTTCCAGTTCTCTGTACCAAGACTACAAATATGGATTTGACAACAAGATCAGAAAAGCCCTGGTTGAAGATGTCGACCCTGTTTTGGTGTTCTTCGATGGGGTAAGAAATATATATTCTCTCAACGGATTCCACCCCGTTTAGTTGGCCAATTTCAACAGAAAAGATCAAATGCACAAGCAACCCATGTGGGACTATTACAACCTCCTCTACGCGAAGTACATCCTTGAAGGACGGCTTCTTCCAAGGAACCAGAAAGAGGACGCTGCACGGCTGTTTACAAGAGTGAAGCAGAGAGTCATCAAAATGGTCGAGGTTAGCTATGCCAATGATGACAATGATGACCGTTTTGTTATGTTTTCAGAAGGCTGGCTGGATTCTCTCCGACCTTAGATCGGCGCTTGTCGAAGAATTCAAGTCCAAGAGCATCATCCTTGGTATTCCCGATCATCTTGACAATCTGACCCTTGTTTCGGACGCTATTTCAAAGATTCAGAATCGCTTTTTTGACCTCAAGGACAGTGCTCCCACAAAGTAAGGTTCTTACGAGAAGAAGCCAGTATCAATCGATTGATCTAGGACTGATGACGACCAGGTTCAGCTCTATTCCCAGATCCTCCAGCGCGCCTACAACGCCTACGCTTTCAATGAATCGGGAGAGGACGTACTCGGCGTCCGATTCTTCACTAAAGATGCAAGTTACCGCTCTAGATTTTGACACTGCCATTTACAGGAAAACTTCACTGTGGACCTCTCCTACTGGTACACGTCCACCAACTTCACGTATGCCCTCACCAATGACTCCAATGTTATTGTATCTTTCATTTGGCTTTGTTTTCTATTGAAATTCCCCATTTTAGTACTTGAGTCCGGAAGTTCTCAGCAGCCCAAACCAGTATTTTCATTATCTGAAGAACGTTAAGGGTTACTACATAGCTTGGACGTTTATGTCGATTATCATGGATAAGGCCGAAGAGCACATGGACCCAGCTGCCATTATGTGCTATGAGCGGAGATCCAAAGTCTCGGTAAGCAGGGATTCTTCGCTACTCTCATCCCGGAATGTTCAGTGTCTCAACTATAGAGAATGGATGCTGGCATACGAATCATTCCGGCTTGTCTCCGAAATGCTCCTTGAAGAGCGGTCTTCGTCCAAGGATCGACGTGTCCGTATTGACGGAAGTGAATGCGAATTTTGCGAGGCGCAGGACTTCATGATTGCTTTCGAGCTCCAGTTCTGCAACAACGATAATGCTGACCACAGCAGTACCTACGGACAGTATGAATTTTTCAGAAAGGCCTTTGGCTGCACCTCCAGAGGAGTGGAGGAAAAATGCAATGTGTTCTGATTGAAATCTGTGAAATGAAGTAGATCATGGAGAAGAGCAGAGAGAGAGAGAGAGAGAGAGTAACTCCAAACATTGCATGCAGAGATAATACGAATATACCTTACGAATTCCACAAGATGATACACACATGTTTACCTGGAATGCTTGTGTGACTTGCAAAGCTTGATCAATGATGTCAAGTTTACCTCCCAAGGACAAAGGACAACGTGCTGCACGATCCTTTGTTTTTATCTTACTCCGACGAAACTCACCATATCTGTCTTTAATTGCTTTTGGAGCTAGCGTGCATATGGATTTCAGTCGTTAGTGAATGACTGCCAAGAGAGCATCCTCAAGATGTAACACCGCAAAAACTTGACAAGGAAGCATTCTCCGTCAAGCGGTGAGGGAAACATCCGGAGGTGGAGATTTCACGGAGAAAAGGTTAAATATCCTGAGGAATCAACTTCCAGAGTCACCATGCGAGCGCTGCTCCTGTTCCTGGCCCTTCTTGGGTTGAGTGGCGCTCTGGACCACAGATTCTCCTCCGCCGTCGGGCCATGTGAATCCTTCCACGACTTCGTCTGCCACAATGGAATCGACAAGAAAATCAGTCCCCTCGTAAGAGACATTCAATCTGGATTTGTTGATAAGTTTAAACAAGTACTTGCTCAAGAAGACGACCCAGTTCTTGCTGTTATCGATGAAGTAGGTCTTTGACATCCAAACTCATCTATCCGCCCTTTCAGTTTGAAAACTACTCCAGAGTGGGAGTTTTGCGGGACGCGCCGTACGACTCAGCCGTAGAACAGTACTACAATCTCCTCTTTATCAAGTTTATGCTGGAAGTCGACCTATTTCCACAAGAACATCGAACATACGCAGAAGCTGCATTTGAAAAGATAAAGCTGAGAGTTATTGACTTGGTTAGGGTATGAACTTATTCCAGTTGATCCCAGCTTACATCAAAATCTTGTAGGACGCAGCCTGGATACCAAACCATCTTAAGGCAGAGATCATGAGTGAACTAAATGCTAAGCAGCCCCTATTTGGACTTCCAAGTCACCTCCGGGATTTGGACTATATCAAGACGGCAATGGCTAACGTCCAAAAGCGCTTTTTCGAACTGAGGAGTAGCGACACTTCCTTCACAAAAGCTACTTCCACGTCAAATGAATCCACCATCGAAGGGGATGAAGCGAAGTTCAAGAAATTCAGGAAACAGATATCGGATGCCTACAATGCGTACGCTTTCAATGCAACTGGCACAGATGTCCTTGGCGTGCGCTTCTATAATGCCCAGGTTAGCCAAGTAATTGCTTACTAGTAAGTATCTTCTATTTAGTACAACCTGATCATGCCAATGCATATTCGGTGCGTCCTACCGAACTACACCTACGCCCTGGACGGCAACCCAAACGTCATCGTACGCTTCCTTTTACGTGTAATTTTCCATTCTTTACTTTAGTACTTCTGTCCGGCGGACACTTACTTGCCAAAGGAGCATTTCGACCACTTGAAGCATTTGATGGACTACGACATAACCTACATCCTCTTAGCGATCGTTTTTGACAAAATTGAGCCATTCTTAAGCGCGGAGAAGATTGACTGCTACATTAGGATGGCTAATAAGGATAACGTAACTGACTACCGAGAAAAACTGCTAGGAAGAGAGGCTATTAAGCTGATAGCCCAGATGATCATGGACGAACAGCCTTCAAGTGTTCGCCACGTCCAAGTTGGAAGCGCCAGCTACACGTTCACCGAAGCGCAGGACTTCCTCATCGGCCAGGAAATGCACTGCTGTGGCGGTGGCGACCCTGAGGGCATTCCCGATCGAACGGAACTTGTCAAGAACGTCTTTGGCTGCTCTTTTGTGGACGTGGAAGAGAATTGTCACTTCTTGGATTAGATGTCTCAGCGTATTGCAAATAAATTCTTGATGACTGGGTGGAACGGGAAGGAACTAGGAAAAATCATCTCGTTGTTGACCCTCAACTGATAGGCTCACACTTTATGGATCGAATCCAACTCTACAGGGTATTAAAAAGTCAGAGATAAGAGCATAAACGCAAGATAACAACATACCCGAATGAAATTACGGCAAGACAGCCTTTCCTTGGATGTTACGAAAGGAAAGAAAACACTTCTTACCTCTGAAACGGGTTTTCCCAAAAGCTGCTTTTCACTTTTTTATTATATTTTGTGTATACTTTGAGCAGTCGGTTTGCTGTTCATAATGAACAATGAATTCCGGCACATCTTGATGGAGTGCAATCGGACGAATATCATGAGAAATAGCGATTGTCGAGAGGCCATCCTCAAGATGTAACACTGCAAAAACTTGACAAGGAAGCATTCTCCGTCAAGCGGTGAGGGAAACATCCGGAGGTGGAGAATTTGAGCTCAATAGTTTAAATATCCTGGAGTGAACCAACTTTCACGGAGCTGGTCACCATGCGAGCACTGCTCCTGTTCCTGGCCCTTCTTGGGTTGAGTGGCGCTCTAGACCACAGGTTCTCCTCTGCTGTTGGGCCATGTGAGTTCTTCCACGACTTCGTCTGCCACAATGGCATCGACAAAAAAATAAGTCCCCTCGTGGAGGACATCCAATCTGGATTTGTTGATAAGTTGAAACAAGCGCTTCTCCAAGAAGAGGACCCAGTTCTTGATGTCATTGATCAAGTAGGTTTTTTGACATCCAAACGCATCTATTCTTATTTCTAGCTTGAAGGACACTCCCGCCTAGAAATGTTGCGCGACCAACCGTCCGACTCAGGCATAGAACAGTACTACAATCTCCTCTTTATCAAGTTTATGCTTGAAAGCAATCTAATTCCTCAAGAAAGCCTAATCTACGGAACGGAGGTGTTTGATAAGGTTAAGCTTAGAGTGATTGACTTGGTCAGGGTATGAACTTTCCCCAGCTTAATCCATCTTTCATCGTTATCTTGTAGAACGCTACCTGGATGCCAAACAGTGTGAAATTAGAGATTATGGATGAATTGAACGCTAAAGAGCTTCTATTTGGACTTCCCAGGCACCTCCAAGATCTGGACTATATCAAGTCCGCTATAGCGAACATCCAGAGACGATTTTCGGAACTGAGGAGTAGCAACACTTCCGCTACGGAAACTAGTGTTGACGCAAAATTAAAGAAGTTCATGGAACAGATCGGTGATGCCTACAACGCGTACGCTTTCAATGCAAGTGGCACGGATGTCCTGAGCGTTCGCCTTTATAATGCCCAGGTTAGCCAAGCATGACAAGAACGTTAAGATCTGAGATAGGCAATGCTCAATGTCATTACCAATCATTATGTATCCTACTGTCACATCATACCTATGGCTTTTTAGTACAATTATACCATGCTACTGCATACGCACTGCGTACTCACGAACTACACCTACGCTCTTGACAACAACCCGAACATCATGGTACTTGATCGCTTCATTTCACTTGTAATTCCGATTTCTTTGTTGTTCAGTACTTTTGTCCAGCGGACACTTACCTACCAAAGAAACATTTCGACCACTTGAAGCACTTGATTGATTTCTACATAGCTCACGCCTTTATTACAGTTGTGTTCGACAGAGTTGAACCGTTTGTCAGCGCGGAGACGATCGACTGCTACCGTAGGAAGGCGATTAGCATGGTAGTATTCACAGTATTCGAACCACAGTCACATTTTTGCAGGATGTGCCTTACCAACGCGACCTGTTCATAATAGAGGCAGTTGAATTGGTAGCTCAGATGATCAAGGAGGAACAGTCTTTGAGTGTTCGCCACGTCCAAGTTGGAAGCTCCAACTACTCCTTCAATGAAGTGCAAGACTTTCTGATCGCTAAGGAATTATACTGTTGTGCTGGCGGTGGGGACCCTGAGGGCATCCAGGAACGAACGCAACTTATTGAAAGCACCTTTGGCTGCTCTTTCATAGAGCTGGAGGAGAAGTGTCACTTCTTGGATTCTGCGGTGTCCGGAACGTCCGGTAACATGCTTTTATTCTCCTTTTCTTGTGTGCTTTTGTTTGCCTCTATGTTGTAAGGCTATTCCGATATTTATCCTTTTGCATGCAGAGAAAAGATGCTCTCTGAACAAATTTGTTCGCAATGTGGGTTCGCAAGAAAACAACTAGTTATCATTCAGCCAAAACCTTCTCTATAGGATTCTCGAGATGTTTTCACTTCTGCTGCTATCAAGTGAAGATCGAACTTTAAATTTTCGAGAAGCCTTTCAACACAGGAGGAATACTTGTTTGACAAAATAAAAGCTTTAACTCCACGTTCCTTGTCTTCCAGCATAAACCCGAGACTTGAGACTTGCCGTATGAATTTCATAAACTTAGGACTCTGACGGACATCTCTTCAATGGCTCTTTTACCGCTAGGAACGGAGAAATCATGACACAAGGAACACGTGCAAGAGAATCCTGCTCAGAATGTCATATCGCATTATGTTAAGAACTTACATTGATTATACTCCTTCGCTGTTGACAACGTGTGTTTTTGAGGGATGCCAATAAAACCCTGATTTGCTCATTGGCTAGCTTGCTACATTGAGCAGAAAAAAACAAGTTCTCCACAGGAAGAATAACGTGCAATGTCCAGCTTCCCCTTTCCCATAGGTTGCGCCTTCGCAAGGGTCGTTTCTTCCACATGTCGCTTCCCACGCCCTTAACTTCGAAGCGATGCTTAGCAGAGGCGTGCAGCGGCGCAGAGATGCATTGCTTTTTCACCGCGGACTCACATTTATTTTCGTCGTCGCCACTCTCGTCGTCGTGAAGATTCGGTCAAGACGTCGATCGATCGGAAGGCAAATACGTTGTGCTTTGTGCGCTGATCTCCCACTCCTCGCGCCCTAATCGTCGATCCTCGCACATTCCAAATCATATTGCCGTTTGTCACGTAGCCGCCCTGCCCTCTCCCTCTCGTCGTTCCGAGCGGCGGCGCCGTCCTTGAAAGAAGCCGTCGCTGCGCCGCATGCACGAGCAAAAGCACGCTAGATTTCAATCAAATCATCGGCTCGCCGCTCAGCGCGGGGCTGAACTTCTCGGAGCGGTGCCGTCTATCGACCGCTTGCCGTTTCCACCCTCTCCTCCTTGTCGAGGGAGAGGACTCTTTCGCCATCGCCTCGCGAAGGGAACTTGCTTCACGGGCTCCCCGTTGTTGCCGATCGATCACAGATATTTTGTGTGCGCCGCTTACAGCTGTTTTGCCGATGCAACGGAGAGGGAGACTCGGCAGCCGAATTGCTGCTTTTCAACGATTTCCAACTGGCAACGTCTCTTCTTCTGCTCAGGCGTCCATGGTCGCTTAATGAGAGGAGTGGGCGCGTGCGCATTCACGTGAACTTCAGCAGAGGTGTTGCCCAAATGGAGATCGACGCGCAGAGGGAGGTTATCACAAATGATGTGCGTTTCGCTGAGCAGGAAAGTCTGACCTTTGGGCTCTGGTGTCCGGGTAGCATTTGAGAACCATGGTCCTTCCTGAGTGGTCCTTCTGGAACCGTTTGTCTTTGTAGTCATGCATGGATTATGTTTTAGTTCTCTCCATCTTTGGACCCTAACGGGAAAGCTGATTATTGGGTGTGGAAGGCGCTGTTTTCTGAGGCCACGTGGTGCCCACTTAGCAACTGATGTTTCCATCTTGTTAGCCACGTTTAGAAAAAGCTTCCTACTCTTTACTGTTATTTCTATTTCCCTCTCTATATTTTGCCGCGTACTTCCTTATCAGTGTGGAAGTACATGATTGTGGGTTAGTGATTGTTTGTTGGAGCGCTGGATGCACTCGTCTGATCCCCGAGTCCGCTCCATTGAATGCTAATTCTTCACATACTTTGTGCGCGTATTGCCAAAATATTGCCTGTTTATGCTCCCGCGAGACACTGCCGTTAGCTCCGCATAACTCCCACCACCTGCCACTCCACAAAAAGTCTTCCTGTGACGATCAATCGCTGCTGAACTACCTAATCTCTCTCATTCGTGTAAAGTAACTTCGAGTCCATCGATCCCACTCACACCTGTTCCCTATTTATTTCATGACTCATGCATCAACATATTTTCGGCGTACCGTGATCTCTTCGCCAATTAGGTGTTAACTAAGGTCATTATTGTTACAGAATCTCAGCAACATGGCCGCTGAAGAACCCCCAGTCGTCATCGAAGACGACATCGCCCCCCTTCCCGGTGCCCCGGGCTCAGCCCGTGACCGCTTCGCCTTCCGCACAGATTCCATCGTCCCTGTCGTTGGAAGAGAGGGAACTGACATCGAGCGCCTTCTCTACAAGGGTCGCTCTATGGCGGTGTTCACCAGTGGAGGTGACAGTCAAGGTAAGAACATTAAAAATAACTCTCACAGATAGGATTTCCTACAAGTGGCCAGTAGATCTCGTTTTCTAAATATCATCCAGGATTTTATTTCTTGAAAAATTTATTCATAAAAATTTTTGAGAACACCGGCATTAAAACCACACACACTACAACCCATTATAAATTCCAGGCATGAATAGTGCAGTCCGATCCGTGGTCCGCATGGGTCTCTACCTGGGCTGCAAGGTCTACTTCATCCACGAAGGATACCAGGGCATGGTCGACGGCGGTGACAACATCAGGGAGGCCGACTGGAATGCCGTCTCCGACATTATCCAGCGCGGTGGAACCATCATCGGTTCCGCGCGCTGTAAGGACTTCCGCGAGCGAGAGGGCCGCCTGAAAGCAGCGCAGAACCTTATCGCGCGTAACATCACCAATCTTGTGTGCATCGGTGGAGACGGTTCCCTCACCGGAGCCAACATGTTCCGTCAAGAGTGGCCGAGTCTTGTGGAAGAGCTTGTGAAGAACGGGCAGATCACGCAGGAGAAAGCGAGGCTCTGCCCAAACATCCAGATTGTGGGCTTGGTCGGGTCAATCGACAACGACTTCTGTGGAACGGACATGACTATCGGCACGGACACGGCCCTTCAGCGCATCATTGAGGCCATCGACGCTGTAGTCTCCACTGCCCAGAGCCACCAGAGGGCGTTCGTGGTGGAGGTCATGGGACGGCATTGTGGATACTTAGCGTTAGTCAGCGCTTTGGCTTCTGAGGTACGTACCCAATTTATTATTTGACCTTCTACGTAACTCTATCCATTCCAGGCCGACTTCTGCTTCATCCCCGAATGGCCTCAGCCTGGAAACTGGCGAGAAGTTCTCTGCAATAAGCTCCAGCAACAGCGCGAGAGTGGTCAGCGACTGAACATCATCATCGTCGCTGAGGGCGCCATCGACCGCGATGGAAATCCTATCACGGTGGACCACATTCGTGACGTGGTCAAGTCGACGCTCCACTACGACACCCGAGTTACGGTGCTAGGTCACGTGCAGCGTGGAGGCAGCCCCTCTGCCTTCGACCGCCTTCTTGGATGCCGAATGGGCGCTGAAGCGACGCTGGCTCTCATGGAGATGACGCCAGAATCTGAGCCTTGTGTCATCTCTATCGATGGAAATCAGATGGTCCGAGTTCCCCTCATGCAGTGTGTCCAACGGACTCAGGCGGTAAGATCCAATGATAACAGGATCGTGGTATAAGTATAACTTCAGGTGCAAAAGGCGATGAATGAACGCGACTGGGAAACAGCAGTCAAACTGCGTGGCCGCAGCTTCCAGAGAAACTTGGAAACTTACCGCCTGCTCACCAAAATGCACACGCCCAAGGAGAAGGACAATCTGTCCGGTGGCAAGAGCTACAACGTCGCCGTTATTAACGTTGGAGCGCCTGCTGGAGGTAGGTCTTACCTCTGAAGGTGGATTATGGTCCTTTTATGAAGCGTTGGATGACCGAAGTCATTGAATCTCACCATATTCTTTTAGGTATGAACGCGGCCGTCCGTTCATTCGTTCGCATGGGTCTCTACCATCACTGCACAGTTTACGGCATCAACAACTCCTTCGAAGGTCTTGCCAATGGAGAGTTGAAGGTATGTGCATTTTCAGAAAAACTGAGCTTACCTCTGACTTTCTAGAAAATGGAATGGGGCGACGTGAACAACTGGGTCATGCACGGTGGCTCCTTTTTGGGCACGCAGAAGCAGCTGCCCGATAAGCTTATGGACAAGGTGGCCGCCAAGCTCAAGGAGTTTAACATCCATGCTCTGCTCATGGTCGGCGGCTTCGAGGCTTACCACTCGTGTCTCCTGCTGTCCCAGGCACGCGACAAGTACGAGTCGCTGCGCATCCCCATGTCCGTCATCCCGTGCACCATCTCCAACAACATTCCGGGCACTTCCCTCTCGCTCGGCTCCGACACCGCCGTCAACGAGATCTGCACAATGATCGACAAGATCAAGCAGTCGGCTACTGGTAGCAAACGTCGCGTCTTCATCATCGAGACCATGGGCGGCTACTGTGGGTACTTGGCCACGCTGTCCGCGCTGGCCAGTGGAGCCGACAACGCCTACATCTTCGAGGAGAAGTTCAACGTAGACGACATCAAGGAGGATTGTCGGGTTATCGCCGCCAAGATGGAGCGTGGAGTGCAGCGCTACTTGATTGTTCGCTGCGAGAAGGTGAGCATCCGCTTTGGACTTCTTTACCCTCATGTTACCCTTCGTTCCAGGCCAACAAAAACTACACGACCGCCTTTGTGCAGCAGCTCTTCAGCGAAGAAGGCCAGGGAGAGTTCACTACACGCATCAACGTCCTAGGCCACGCCCAACAGGGTGGAAACCCGTCTCCGTTCGACCGTAACATGGGCACCAAGCTGGCGGCCCGAGCCCTCGAGTACCTCCTCACACAGCTTAAGGAGACGATCGACGTTGAAAACAACGTTTACGGTGCTACCAGCAACGACACCGCCACCTTGCTCGGCCTTAGAGTAAGCAACCCCAAAGACTGTTCAAAAAGCTGTCCTTATCAGGGTCGTCGCGTCGTCTTCACGCCCGTCCAGGAGCTCGCTGCCGAGACGGACTTCGAGCACCGTCTCCCTATAGATCAGTGGTGGCTGAAGCTCCGTCCGTTGCTCAGGATCCTCGCCAAGCACAACAGCACCTACTTGACCGAAGCGACCAGCGCCGCCGAGTTTGAGGGAGAGGTCGACGAGTGAAGACCTCTTTTCAAGATCCTCTTCCGTTTTCAGATTGTACTGCATAGTTAGCTCGTGCACAGGTTTTACTAATTGGTCCCAGTAGTGCTGTAAGAAGGAAATATTTTCTGATATATCTTTTTGAATTTTACGATTTGCGGTGTGATTCAAGCGAATGTAAATATGTCCAATAAAATTAGGAGTCCCACAGACTACATTGAAGAGAATTGGTCAGTTGTTGGATTAAGACTTACTAATGGTCTAAATCTTCTTCAACCATCGGCAGTGTATCGATGATGTGGCCTTATGGGTCTGATCTCGCAAAGAGAGGTTACAATATACGGTTACAGTATACGAATAAATTATCACCTTTATGGTAAAACTAGTGTACACGGACAAAGACGTGTATCTGAGTAGTTGGAGAGGTAACCGCCGAAGCACAGCGACTGGCAGCTGTTGTGATGGAGAAGATCTTAGAGCAGAGAACACGATAAAACATACCGAGACAGAGCGTTGTAATGCATCCAGAAAAAGTGGAAATTTGAGGAGGCACAAAGATGATTTATCGCATAATTTCCACCCCTTAGCCATTGGAATCTCACTCTCATTCACTTGGTCTAAGCATGCGCTTAGCGTCGAGTGTCTTCCTAGGGCTCCTATGCTTATGCTATGCACAGGATCACAAGTTCTCCACATATGTTTCGCCCTGTGACGACTTCCAGGATTTCGTTTGCAACAAGGAAGGCAACCATGGAGAGAGCCTAGTGGAGAAGGAGTTGAAACGCGGATTCAGGACAAAATTAAAGGAGCTGATTCTTAAGGAAAACGATACTGTCCTCAATTTCTTCGATGGAGTAGGTCCCAGTTTGAATACGCGTGATTTCTGGCGTTCTAGTTGAGCGGTTTTGAGAGAGGAAATACTATGAAAACAGGCGTGATTTGGAGGTACTTGAACTTGATTTACGCGAAGGTCTTGCTGGAGGAAGAACAATTGCTTTCTTCGCATCACCGCCAAATCGAACTTCCGGAATTGTTTGAGAAAGTGAGAGTAAAAGTTATCAAAATCATCGAGGTAACTCCAAAATACTTGTGTTGTCCTTAAAATTCCTTTAGAATTCTCAATTGATACCGCAGAAGAAAAAGACGGAGCTTGTGAAAGAATTTCAAGAAAAGAAGGCCATTTTCGGTCTTCCAGGCCACTTCAACATTGATCTTGTGGAAAGGGAGATACAGCTTGCCCGCTCTCGATTCTTCAAAGTGAAGGATGTGTTACCTGTTCCGTAAGTAATGCTTAGAGGGAATGGCATAGCAATGGGGCTGAAATCAGCACAGGATTAACGAATAGAATTAATTAACGTTATTTTTGTGGTTATTTCTTTATTGTTTTTTTCTGTGACCATTTCAGAGCTAATTGTGATGCTAATTGCACTCTTGCCCACTATACCAAGCTTCTAAACGATCAAACGAACATGGGCAACGATCCTCTCCTGATCCAGTTCCAGTCGGAAATTGTACGTGGTTGCACGAACCAATTACATCAATAAGTTACGCTGCCTTCTAGGAGACCATCACCATTGATCTGAGCTACCCATACGTCTGGACAAACTACACCTATCTCTACACAAATGAGTCCAACGTCATCGTGAGTTTACCATAGAATTGTATACACTTCTTCTTCGCTTTTAGTACCTAAGCCCAGTTATTTTGTATCGCCCTATTGGTCCCTTTTCCGAAATATTCACTCCTACTATGATGGTCACTTTCAGCCAGATCCTCTTGGAAACAGCATTCTACAAGCTTGAAAATGCTGTCCCACAGAAGGCTATTGAGTGCTACAGTAACCATAGACTTAATATTGTATGATTGTTATTTATTCCTTTCATACAGTAGCGTTCTTTTAGGACGACATGTTGATTACGGAGTCATCACGACTTGTGGCCGATATTATCTCGGAGGAAACGAACAGAGCCAAGGTTTCGTCCACCAAGTTCGGAAATGTTTTGGATACCTTTGACGAGGTACAGCGCCTTGCCGTTGGTTTGAACCTCTACAGATGTGATGACAATACGCAAGGCAATATGTTCAAGCAGAACAACCAGTTCCAGGTGGCTTTCCATTGCAAGCCCACGGACAAGATGTACGGAAGAAAACAGGATATGTGTCGCCTTTTCTACTGAAACGGTGAAAGAGCAGATCAAGCAGTTATTTCAGTAAGTAGTTCTATATTTTTAATGTATCTTCGATGTTCCAAAGCTTCTTTAATCAATAAATATCATCGCATTTTTTTGCGACAGATGATACATTGCGCCATAGCTCCCGCAAGTACTGATACAAAATGAAATGTTTGCACATATTTCCGGAGAGTCCAACTTGTGCTCAAATATGCATCCACATGTCTTCTGGAAATCCAGCTCAATTGAAGATCTATGTCAACATTAGCGTCTATAGAACACTCTTTGGACTACGTTGCACTGCAGAGCCACTGCATATGACCAAGGGCTCCTCGCGTAAAGGGCTCCTCTGATGGTATTGATGGCACTTTCCAGAAGCTTTGTGGAAAGAGGCCTTCTATGTAGGACATTTATGCGTTATGACAGTAGATTGCACTCATAAGTTGATCTTACAACATAATCTTTTTATTTGCTTAATACGCTTCTATCACATTTTATCATGCAGAAAGCAAAAATTGGCACAGGACCATAGGAGCAGAAGCACACTAGCATCATTTAGAGGAGCATTTTGCACATATCTTCGTCCGGGGTGTACAACTTGTGCCCAGGTTTGCATGCAAACGCCTTCTGGAAGGCCGGATTCTGTTGCAGAGCCACCGTGTTCATTCCCATTCTGTCTTCGGCATTTTCCAGATTGCACTCTTTGGAGTAGAAGGCAAAGAACAGCCACTGCATATTGCTGAAAGGGCCTGTGTTGTGCTTTCCGATTTTGGCGATTGAGCTGTCCAGAAGGCTTGTGGCAAGACGGAGACCTTCGATGAATGCCTCCTATGATAGATCGTTAGATCACACATCTGGTTCGGTGGATCTTACAGCTACATGGTTATACCTCCTGTAACATTTAAATTGTTCCAGTTCGACTAACTCTACTGCGGTGAAGTTCAACAATAGGCGGTTTATCCAGTCGACGAGAATTGCTTCGCCGATCGGAGAAAGCTGATCGATGAGCTGTGCAGCGGGCGGCAGATCTTCATCGGGCTTGTAAAGACCACCAGGAGGGATGAACTATGTTCGCGTTGGTCGAAATGAACTAGGACAATTAAGGTCACTTACCATAGAGTTGGTGTAAGGGCCACTATCATCTCCTTGTGTAATGATCATGCGGTAAAGAGGATCCAAATCGAATTGCTGAAAGCTATGGCCATTATTCTCGTTAAGTAAGCTATTTACCGGAAATTTAAGGTAAACAGATCCGTTTCTGTTGGCGAATTGATCATAGGCGGCTTGGACGAACTGAGAGTATGCTTCGATCACACAATCATCGTCACACTCTTCTCTGAAAAGTCACTTACAACTTCGGGTCACAGACGTGCACTCACTCGCGAGTCCAGTTTCTTTTTAACTCAAAGTACTTCTTTTGAATCTTGCCGATGGTACCCTTCACAAGATCCAAGTCCCGGAGCGATCCCTGTAGTCCAACAACAAGGCGCCGCTCTTTTAAGTACTTTTCATATTCTTCCTTGAGGGAGGGCGACAGGAAATCGGAGTTCTGTGAAAAAAAGTTAGTCCCGATACTGCACAATGAAATCCTATTATAGAGAAGACTACAACGCACCTTGACAGCGTGGATAACCTCCGCGCGGAACTTCTCGAAAAGTTCCTTAACAAAGTCGACCCAGTCCTGGGGATTAAGATTCTTTTCGAGAATGTACTTAACGTATAGTAGGGTAAGATAGTCCTGAATCTTCTCCATGTTGATTTCAGCGGCATTTGACTAAAATATGGTCTTCGGGAGTTGTCGAAAAGGGGAGCAAATTGATACCTCGTTGAGGTATGTCAGGTGCAGCTTGTGTGTGTTTGACATCTCGTACTTCAACTCCACTTTAAACGTTCCGTTTTGTCCGTCGTAGACCTGGAATGAAAAGAAGTTCAACGTATGATGGGCTTAACAGAATCTGATGAAGTGATAAACTGGGGTAATTCCTTTCCAAGCCAATTAAGTATCGTACCTTCTTGAAGTCCTGGATAATCAAGTCATCGTCTTCAATAAACGCATCCCGAACTCGATTGTAGAAGCCGCTTCTCAGCTCATCGAAGAACGTGCTCAGTCCTCCGTTCTCTTCCTCGTTGCAGGCGAACTTGAAGAAATCGTCACAGGGGTGAACGGCCGAGGAAAACTTGTGGTCGCGGTAGGTCAGCTGGGCACACACTAAGGGAAGCAGGAAGAGTACAGCGGCCGTTCGAGGAACCATGGCCGACTAGTACTGATGTAACTGTTCCGCTCTTCTCAGTGAACACCGACGGGTCATGTTGTAATGTTGCAAAAAGTGGGAAATTCATCACGGTGAGGATGACGGGCACTGATTGACAGCATAATGAAGTGAGGCAGAACCTTGGGCTATCTTTATTATGTGTATTGCTCACTGGCATATCCAGAGTCGACCGTCGCTATTCAGTTTCAAATATTTAGATTTTCATATTCTTAGGCTCGATGGGATATGAGGGTCGTGCGGGAGAGCAAGAAGCTGTTTTTCAGTTTCTCCTGCCGGAGTGTCGTCATCAATCCGCTGTCCCCAGTTTTTGAAAGCATCCACGATGATCTAGATTGTGCACGCCGGACGAAGACAATATGGCGTTGAAAGGTTAAGATGACGTTAAGTTTTGACCGGCGTAAAAGAGAATATTCGGTAGTTAAGTGCATGTACATGTGGCTTCATGTTCCGCAACTATCACCCAGTGTGACGGTGTTGAATCTTATGCGTTTGAAGGCCTTGCAGAAGCTCAAGAGTCATTGTTGTTCGTTAGTTATCATAGTACATAAGCTTTTTCAAAAGAAAATCTTGCACATATCTTCTTTCGCAGCATACATCTTGTGTTCAGGCTTGCAGTCAAACGCATTCTGGAAATCCGGGTTCAGTTGGAGACCCACTGACAAGAACTCATTTGAGTAATCCCTGATCCGTTGGGGGTTCGAACCGGTGACGCACGCTTTTGAGCACATGGACACGAAGAGCCACTGCATGTCGGTGAAAGGACCTTCTTTGTGCTTCCGCATAGAGACTCTGCGGTTACGGAAAGAAGCCACAGCCTTTTCCAGAAAACTTGTGCTAAAACGGAGGCCTTCGATGAACGACAGCGAACACTATGAGTTAAAAGTAGATTTCGCACGAGACGCTTTAGCTTACGACGCTATGGTTATAGCTGGCGTAGCACTTCGATGCTTCGGTTTCGAATAGTTCGTCGATCAGTGTCATGTTCGAAAAAAGTTGTGTTTGAAGATCAGCGAAGAAGGCGTCTCCGATTGGAGGAAGCTGGTCGACAACGCGCGCGGCAGTGGGAAGATCTGCATCTGGCTTGTACAGGCCCGCAGGAGGGATAAACTAGGTAGGATTGCATGGGAACGCCCTATGATAAATAGGGACGCTTACCAGAGAACAGGAGTAAGGGCCGCTGCCTTTCTGCTGTGGGGTTATCATGCGGTGGAGAGGATCAAGTTGGAATTCCTGGAATCGAGAGCCGTTTGTTGTGTTTGAGCCACTGATTTTGTCCACAAAGAGGCAAGAACTTACCGGAAATTTGAGGTGGACAGAATCGTTTTTGTTGGCGAATTCGTCGTAAGCGGATTGGACGAACTGAGAGTAGGCCGCGATCATACATTCCTTATCACAGTTCTCTCTCAAACATCGCATTTTGGTTCTAGGATGGAAGAGGTTCACTCACTCGCGAGTCCAGTTGCTTTTCAACTCAAAGAACTTCTTCTGAATCTTGCCAATCGTCCTCTTCACGAGGTCCACATCACGCAGCGATCCTTGTAGTCCAACAACAAGACGCCTATTTTGGAAGTGCTCTACGTATTTTTCTTTCAGAGAGGCGGATAGAAACGTAGAGCTCTGTGAAAGGAATGTCATATCACTAGTAAAAGGGAGGAACCAATGAACCTTCACAATTTCGATGATTTCCGCGCGGAACTTCTCGAAAAGGTCCTTAACGAAGTCAACCCAGTCCTGGCTATTAAGGTTCTTCTCCAGAATGTACTTCACGAAGAGCAGATTCAGATAATCCCTAACCTTCGCAGTGTTTATCTCCTCGGAGGTGTTGTACATCTTAGGCATTTAATTAGCTCGTCAGCCTTCTCGAAACTGCTACCTTGTTCACGCTGGTAATGTTTAAAGTGCGTGTTTCCGAGTCGATATCGTAATTCATGTCTACTTTAAAGGTTACATTACGTCCATCGTACACCTAGAATATCAAGGTTTAGATGGGAAATTACTGAAATGAGCAATTAGACCCTACAAGAGCAACTTAAGTCTCTTTTGGTTCCCTTCTGTGGTTATTCCAATGCCGTACCTTCTTAAACTCATGAATAATCACATCTTCGTCTTCGATAAACGCTTCCTTAACCCGGTTGTAGAAGCCGCCTCTGAGTTCATCGAAAAACGTGCTCAGTCCTCCATTCTCTTCCTCATTGCAGGCGAACTTGCGGAAGTCGTCACAGGGATGGACGGCCGAGGAGAACTTGTGGTCGCGGTAGGTCAGCTGGGCACACACTAAGGGAAGCAGGAAGAGTACAGCGGCCGTTCGCAAGCGCATGGTTGACTTGTACTGAGTGCCAGGTGTTCCTGAGAGAACATTGTGGAAGCATGTTGTAACGTTGCAAAAAGTAGGAAATCTATCTTTTGTGTTCACGGGCGGAAGTGTGGGTTGAATCTTCGTGAAACTGTGCAGATGTGCGTTCTTTAAAGTGATATGTGTATTCTATGTTTTCTAATATGTGTGTTCTATTTTAATTTATATGTTACATTTGCTGAAAACGGAGGGAACAGTATGTTACAGAGTAAAACTCCGCTTCAAATTTGTGTGGTGTTAATGTTTTGCGTTGTGAGACAGACTCAAACAGGCTCAAACACTCTTTTCTTATGGCACAGCTGTTCTTCCCAATCCTTCCTCCTTCCACCAAACAGAAAATACTTTGTGTCGAGCACAGATAACCGATTGTCATAAGACATGTCATGTTCATCCGTGTCAATTTATGCATTGCTAAATGTGCCTATCATTGTCATAAGGATAGATGGAACAATTTGCACGGTATGTGACAACCAAACAAGCACACTGCGCACCACTTCTGGGCATATTCAATTCAACCACTGTGATACCAACTTCACATTTTATGACGAACCCAGCTCACTGCCGGAAATGTGCTTTTGCAGTAGTATATGTAGAGACATAGTAGGCAATATATTTAAAGGACGAACCATAACAAACATCGCAGGAAGAATCACACAACATATTTTACGCCTTAGGTAGATGACCTTAGTCGGGACGGTACGACAATTGATGGGAAAAACAACTTGTTCCGCTGAATTCCAAAGGTTTCCTCTCGCAGTGACCTTAACAGATTTCTTCGTTTAATAATCACATCACTTCCTTACCTATTCAGAATAACATAAAGACTGGGAGGCAAGACCAAGAAGTTGACGGTATAAACGAATCCCATGATGAACTCCACAAGTGGATCAGCTGGTAGGAAGTAGCTGCCAAAATGGAAGACCACGGCCAGTGAGCCATCGGTAGAGAACTTCAGCAAGGCAAAGAATAGCGTTGAGCTCTCCTTAGTGACGGAACTTGGTAAGTGTACCTTCATGTTAACCTTCTGTCGTATTAGCGACAAAACGAGCGCAATGTAAATAAGTAGTGTTGCTACGGTAGCGACCACCATTTCATAGGAACCTATTCTCAGCAGAGCATAGGATATAGGGTAGGTTACATCGAATCGCGCGAGGTACCCCGCATCGGATACAGTCATTTCCGCCCACGGGCTACAAAGAAGCGCCAAGTAGAAGAAGCCGAATAGCCATGAGGCGATGAGGAGTATCTGAAGATCAAATCGCGATTCCCAACAACTCTTCTTCTGCCTCACCTTGTGAACAAGCTTAGGATATCTAAGATTGGCCATCAGTTTCAATCTGTTCAAGGCGAGAACAAAACTGAGGAGTATTTCGGTGCGTACGGATGTTACGAGGACCTTCATGCACACAATCAGAACATATCCCATGGGCATAAGCCTCGATATGCCAAGTAGGAAGCAGCCAGGACTGGTAAAGCACTGGACAATACCTATTTGAATCATGATCTGGTAGCATTCGTAGGACCGGTACTTCTTGTTTGTGATGAACACCTGAGATTATCTGCTTGCAACCATATCTACACAGGGCGGCTTACATAAAGGATCCTTATGTAGAATATAGTGGAAAACAAGGTTAGAATAGGCATTCCATAACCGTAGATTTGCCGTAACAGCATGTTGACGACAGTAAATTCCACACACGGGACGGTTTATTACAACGTTCACTTGAAGTGGCCGAGTCACAAACTCCAAAACACTACGAAATGAGTATAATTTCCTGTTCAGCTTTAGCTTCAATTTGAGTTGTTATGCGTAGTGCGCGTCTGTCCAATGCGTAAGTCGGAATTTGTATGAGAAGGAATTGTGCACTGCGCGAATCAACTTCTTGTCCGTACAACGTTAAAAAAACATGTCGATGAAGTCCATACGCACACGTCACAAGTAAATTGTTGTGAACAGCTTGCGACACATACCAGGAACGTTTGCCAACCACTTCTGAGGACAAGCAATTCGCTTTTTGTTTTTCAAGCGATTGCACACATGCACAGTCATACTTGTATTTGAAAGCTAGCCAACTGCTAACTGGAACGCAATTCTACTACAATTTTCCTATGGTGCACATCTGCTTATCTATCTGTTGAATGTAAGGGTTCTTTCGATTTGATGTAAGGGTTCTTTCGGCGAACCGGAAAAGAAAGATCTGTTCAATTAATGTATTTATCCACAGAATAAGACCAGATCACATCAGCCATCCTCAAAGTCCCCCATCGACATGGATCACAATCACGTTAAAGATTAAGCCCCAAATCGCACATGTCCTGATCCTCTGCGAAGAGTTTGTGGTGTGGCTGGCATGCAAAGGCCCTCTGAAATTCTTTGCTTTGGCGCAGGATCTTCGGCCCATAGGTGGCTGCGGATAACCACGAATGATAACGGCAAGGCGGCGTTTCGCCGCATCTATCCGCTTCGAGAGCAATAAACATCCATTGAAGGTCCGTGAATCGGCCAGGTTTCTCGGAACTGCTGACTTCACTTTTCTCCTGGACCATTTTGGCCGCCAGCTTCGTAGCCCACAAATGCTGTATGGCCTCCTGAACATGTGTACCTTAAGGAATAACACCATAACTTACAAACTCCATTTCTTCAAATATATTCTTCTCTAAGAAACACTGCGGCAGCTTTCCGATCATATAAGTGGTTTCCTCTTCAATCACAACCATTAATGTGTGCACGTAAAGGTAGTTGTTGTAATAGCGCCTTAGCATGGCGGACAAAGGTGTGGACGGTTTGTAAAACGCCGCCAGTGGCAAGGTTACGTTCACTTCTTTTACATATTGCCGCCGTTCCTTTACTTGATTGCTGTCCTCCTCTATACCATCGCTCTCTTCAACTTTCGGCCTTTCGCTCTCGTCAGGGAGGGGGAGACTGATATTCAATAACTTCAACCGCTGCGGATGCATAGACCATATAGGTGTTCTTATCATAACTTCATCAGTATTGAGTTCGAACAGTTTGGGGTCGATTGGTGGTAGATTAACGTTCATCATTCCATTGAAAGGATCTAGCTAATGAAAGGATGTTTCGAATCTCTTATCAAAAAGCTAACCTGCTCGATGACTTTCCGCATTGCGATATGATCACCAACTGCTTTGCTGTAAGCGTTCCTTATATCTGCTGGCTCCGAACTGAACAACGTCTGTTAAGTAGAGGAAGCAACTCGTTCACATTACATGTTGTATCTCTCTGTGTCAGCAGTGCTGAGCCGTCGAATTGTGTCAATAAGACTGACAACTTGATCAAGAGAAGGCCGGGCGCTACTTAGTTTAGCAAGTAATCTGGTTCCTCGAAAGTTTGTATGCCCTTCAACCCAAGTCGCGTTCTAAAGTAGCAACAGTACTGTCATCAACTTATAAATTTACTGGTGGCGCCCGCAGAATACTGTAGAAGCCTCACCTCCAGAATCTGCGATAATTCCTCCTCAACTTCCTCGAACAGAGTCATCTGTTCCTTGTACCATTGGGTTGGAACCATATCTAGCTCCAAAATGTACTTTAAGACGAGGATACTGATGTACTCGCCAGCATCAAGCGGATCTGCTTCGTGTATTGTACCGTCACGCTAAATATGATTTGATACTGGTCAAATTTTTTCATGTGCTTACAGTATCGAGATATTGCACCTTGAGTTCTGGATGACACAAACTGTGCCCTACAAAGTGGAAGGTGAAATTGGTTGCATGTGGTCCAAAACTCTGAAACGCACGATTACGATCAAGAAGAGTCATTGAGGTATCTGCACAAACGAACCTTCTTGAATTCAGAAAGGACAGGATCACTGTCCCTTGTGAACGCCTCCTTGATCTTATTGAAATAGCCATCCTTCATCTCTCTGAGCAGCGGACTGAGGCCATTGTTTTCCTCCTTGTTGCACACGAACTCATTGAAGTCGTCGCATGGATGGACCGTCGACGAGAAGATGTGATCAAGTTCAAAGGGTGCGGCGGTGGCAGGAACCGGAAGAAGACACAGAACGCAGAGAGCAAAGCAGCCAACAGCTGACAGCCACATCGCTCTGACTGTACCTTGGGAGTTCAGCTGCTTTTAAGAGATTTTTGAAGGCAGATGGGCCTGCAATTTCAATTGACTAAAAACTCTTTACACAAGCGGAGGATAAGTGATAATTTTCATGTTTTGGTTATCATACCTCCTGCAATTGGAAGGATAATTCCCCTCAGACGAAAAACTCAGAATCGATCATTTCTAATCATATTCTAAAGATTATTATTGATAGATGCAATTTTCCAATTGTCTGGAATGAAGTACTTAAACACTAAGGTGTAATGTGGAAAATCAATATCGAGAAGGAACTGGCCAATCTCCGTCTGAGGTTTTTGTATGTTTGTTCGAAATGGCGCCAGCTGTTGTGACTGGCGGTCGTGTAAAACTTCGTGGCACATTAAGTGCAGAATCCAAAACTTCCGCATCCTGAAACAGGGTCATCACATTAAAATGTTCAAAAGAGCTTTATAACAACCATTTACAATACGGATAGAATTTATAATCACAATAATCTACATTTTCTCTAAATCAAACGAGCCATTAACATCATTCCCGTGTTCTTGGCTTTCGACATTTAAAATAGCGCAATTGGACACTTTTTCTACCACAGAATGCGCAAAGTTTAATCACATTAGGGATCTACCTGAAAATTATTCACAGGAAAAGGATAAGGTAATTAAAATTTATTTATTAAGGATTACATTTTTAAATAAATCAATTCGCAACCTTTAGGATCATTTTTTGTCAACATAAATCAGTCCTCGCAGATGCCGGATTCGCAGTTGCAGCAGTAGATTCTAGCGTCGTACGGAAGGCTGCATTCATAAACCCGCTTCTCCTCGTGGAAGCCCACAGGACACACCGTGGGTGTGTAGCACTGCGTCCAGGTGCAAACCTTTGTGTAGGACGACAGCTTCTCGACAATGAAGGTGTTGGAAGGGTTGACCGGACTGGAAGTGGTGAAGGTGACGAAGGCGACGAGCAGGAAGCAGAGGGCAAGGGATGTCATGATAGCGATTTAAAAGGAAATACTTGATAGCTCGTGCTGCACAACGAGAATGATGAATTTCTTCTTAAGAGTAGTAGCGAGCAAGCGCGTCCTTTTAACTAGATTTAGGATAGGAAACGGCACGTCGAGGAAGATAAGAAGATGGCTAAGAGCAAAGTTCGCTCCAACATCTTCGCTTAGGGTTGCGGTTTACTGAGAAGTCGATCTTCTGCACCCATGATAACGGCAGGAAAGGAAGCGTCACTTTGATTCAATTCAACACAAGGAACACACCGTTTCCTTGAAATGGTTGACGGAGGAAGTTTATTAGATATTCGATTAACGTGCAAATAAGCTCAAATTTATTTAAATAAAGAAGCCATATAAATAATAAGGCTTGGTTGTATTCATTTCTTGTCGGCTTCACAGACGCCCGCCTCGCAAACGCAGCACTTGACTCTGCTTTCCAATGGCTGAGAACAGTCCGCTACGCGCTTTTCCTCTTCATATCCATCGGGACACGTCTTGCCACACCGGGTCCACATGCATTTCTTGATGTAGGAGGACCTCTTCACCGCCGCACTGTAATTTGTGATGAGACTGCAAGTGGTGAAGGATACGAAGACCATCAGAAGAAGACATGCGGCGAGGATTCTCATTGTGAAGATCTGAAAGCGATTTCTTCTTAAGATTCTACTGCAAAACTAGAAGGATGACATAGAAACTGTTGGATCAAATGTAATCATCCTACAGTACGGACCAAGCACAGCAAATAAAAGGTGGCAGTTGCGGTGGCCGTAGGGCTCTTATAGTGCCCTTGACTTGGAGGCGTCCTTCTTGTGGTGTTCCAGTGGTCGTTGTTAGAATTTTAAACATCTTTGCTCTTTGCTATCATGACTGGTTCGACCATCGCAGCCGCGAATTTTCAGCCGTCCTTTTCTTGGCTTGGGTCTCCTGGAATGTAATCCAAATCCAAGAACTACTGTTTTTGTAAGAACAACTTTTCTTGTCATTTTTGTGGATGTGGGCGTATTCAACACGACGATGATAGTAAAAATTATTCATATCAGCCATGTCAATCACAATATTTTAATCAAATCGTAGAATTCACTCCAATTCACAATTCGCATCTGCCTGACTCACACTTGCAGCACAACAACTTCACGCTGGTTCGACGGGGCCTCGTGAAGATGAAACGCAGCTCGCAGATAGTTCGTTCCTCCTCATAGTAATCAGCAGGACACTCCTTGGATTGGGAACATTGAGTCCAGAAGCAAACCTTCGTCCAGGAGCCAGCCATCGTAGTGTGAATCGTCATGCTGGTTAAGAAGACAAAAAGCCAGATAGCGAGGATTCGCATTGCGGTGACCTGAAATGAAGGGCTTGAGAAGCTACTAGTGCGGAATGAGTATGAAGCTGGGACCGAGCATACGTAACAAATAAAGGTTGTCAGTTCTAAACCACACTGAACTGTAATTGCCGCTGTGCCTTATTTAATTATGCTAAACGGGGGTGGGCTTCTTCTAAACCCTTCCGTTTTCCAATCGTCGTCGTGCGAAGTTAAACCGGAAAGGAAAACTTTGGTATTAATCATGAATGTTTGGACGAACGCAGCCAACATTTAACAAAGAAGAGAGCTTCCGGACTGAGTAACGCATATGGAATTCAATCTCTAACGGCCACGAAGAACCGCCACATCTAAGGAACTTATCATCAAGGAGATATGGAGAACTCGAGCACCTGATCAAGAAGGTCGCATGCCACTATGCATATCCAAGGACAAACAACATCAGATATCGCGAAGACATAAGCGAGTGATCAGCGGCTCTCATCAGTCCCTGTCCCACCACAGTGCTCGCCGCTCCCCACGGTTGGTTCCCGCCGCCGTGTAGTATACTGTCAGCCACTATCCCTTTTTGACCCTCTCTTGGTTACCGTAGTCATTTAGACGCATTAGAGGTCCAGCTAGTAAGCACTCCAGCGGTTTAAGAATGTTCTTGTATCAAAAATCCTCCCAAAAACAAGGATAATGAGATTTTATTTGAGAAACTGAGATTTAAACATCTTGAGCGGCAAGCATATGTACTTCTTAGAACCTTCTGTTTCTTCTTGGAGGGGGACTACTGGGACTTCGGCAAGTTGGGGAATTCCTCGATGATCCTTCATGGGACTTATCGCTGCCACTTCCACTTGTACATGGGAACATACTGGCGTGATCTTTCAGCGCGTTCTCGGCGGCGTTCATCTGGGCAAGATGCTTTGTATGTCCGCTTCCCTCGGCCAAACGTTTTCCCCTGCAATTTGAGGTAAAAAGGCAGTGGTTTGGTGTGTTAGTACCGAAAGTAAACGCCGACTCTGTATACGCGTGTGTTTGTGGGCCCCTCGATGGCGATGACCTTGTACTCGGGGATTTCAGGTGGATTTTTCCCATCTCGTAGGGCGATACAGTTCTGCTGAAGCTGGGATTTGGGGTCGTTCCACCGTTGTGATTCGATGAAGTGCTAAACAAGGACAGGTTGTGTCAATCAAACTTCTGAGAGCCAGCTGGCAAACGTATGGGTGGGGTTCACAGTACATCACTCTACTTACCTTCAGTCTCGGGAAGAAGCACACCTGGCAGAACGTTTGACAATAGGTCAAACCCCGATCAACGTAGAGAGCTCCCAGAAACGCTGAAATAAACATGAAAGGCGCGAACTAACAAGCATGGAGTGGCGACCGGAGCATCCGAGCGGAGAAGGAACATGGCGTTCGCGACGGAACGAGCGATGCCCGGAGAGGACAGAAATTGTCATCGACCCCGAGCTTCGATAGTTCGGCCAGCAAACCGTGTTCTGCCAGCAAGAGCAGTAACGTACATTCAACCAGGTCGGCGCGCTCCTTCCAGCGGACACTCATCGCGTGCGCGTTCTTTCTCGCGCTCGGTGGAATCACCAAGTAGCGCGCCATGGCAAGGTCGTCACAAATCACCCCCTGGGTACGGTTACAAACTAGGCACGTTCGCAGGAGGGACAGGTGACCTTCGTGGTGGTTGGGAAAGTGTTTGTAGAGGTAGTCCGTTGTGATCAGCTGGAGCACCGTGTCCCCGAGGAATTCGAGGCGTTGGTTGTTACCACTGAAATGAAGAAGTGTGTGGAGGAAGGGATTGGAGTCGAGGCCGAACTATGTGAGGTGGTTGTAGCCAATGCAGCGTCGAGTGAATGCCTTGGCAAGAATCCGGATGTGCTTGAACTTGACGCCGATGGAATCTTCGAATTCGGTGAGGAGTTGGAGCGAGTCGATCCTCGGAATCATGTGTCGATCGCCATGAGGGTTCCATCTCTGGAATGGTTACAGTAAAGTTACGGTCAAGTGGTACTGAATAGCAAGGTGACACCACAGAAAAAAGAGGCTGCTATGATATGAAAGATGATATGAAAGAAGCTTCTACATTGAGAGCCAACTCACCTTTAAGGGATGCTCCGGTAGATGGTGCCACGCGTATTCCCCCTCCTTGTCGTTTGTATCCTTAAAAAGAGTGTATCCGAAGATCCTGTCGCATTCATCGAGGCCTCCGTCGAGATACACGGCGGCAAACATGGCTTCGAAGGCATTGGCCATAGCGTGGCCGAAATCTGATTCATGACAGAGATCAGGTCCGTGTGAGTAGAGCATGAAGTCCTCCAAGCCAATCTTTCTGGCCAACATAGCCAGATGCTTGTTCTGGACTAAAGATGAACGGTACGTCGCGAGAGCACCTTCGTCGAGATCGGTCAGCATGTAGAAGAGATGTATTGTGGTGATGAATTCGATCACCGAGTCTCCGAGGAATTCAAGGCGTTCGTTGTGATGGACGGGCGAGAGGGTGGTCTCCTTGTCCGAGCCCTTCATGGACATCACGTGACACAGGTTTTCATAGCCTGTAAAGAAATCAATCTTCTTATAAGTCTTAAATCATTTACCTCGTTTCCTCGATCGATCATTATTTCCAGCAGGCACTCTGCTTGCGCTTCTTCTTCCATTCCGTATTCTCAAGGACTGAAGGCCGCAATTCATCATAGTGTTCTTCACATGGTCAGGATTTGTGCCGTAATTGGATTTGAACGACGGATGGGTCATGGCGAGCTCCAGTAAGGTTCGGTTTTTGAACGTGTAGCTGATTCGCCGTTCAAAGGTCTCCAGGCACCAATGGTACCGTACCCTAGAGCAGGCAAGGATGAGGAGAATCCCGTGCTGGATGATGTCCGGATAGAAGGTGGTCTTGTAGAAGCCCTGGCTGGAGACGGAGACGCAGATATCACGCTTGTTCTCCGAAGCCGCCTTCATCTTCTTCACCAAATCCTCCTGTTGCCTGAGCTTCTCCTTGTCTTCTTGTGTCACCTTGGGCTTCAAAGACAGAAGATGTCTCATTTTCAGGAACTTCCTGTTCTCCTTCTGGTATGCTGGCTTGGAATTCAGGGCATAAGCGCTGGGCCGTAGACCGAAATGTGTAAGCATCGGATGGAAGTCCTTTTCGTTCTGACGCGCATGGAATCCAGGCCGATCGATGAGATCAGCTCGGAGTGCTGCTGGTCTCTGAAGAAGATGGCCTCATATAAAGGAAACATAAGCTTTAGACGATACCTTGGATGGATTTAGGAACACTTGGCCCTTCAGCTCTGAGCTCATTTCGTCGAACAGGCGGTTGTCCCGTCTTATCTTGTTGATCGCTCGATCGTTGAATACAGGTTGGAATTCGTTGGCGATGTGCTGGAGGACGATCGCCATGGGCAGTACTTCTATGTCATCTCTTCCTGAAGGTATCCTTTGTGAAGAACGGTAATACCCAAAAAAGCGGAAACAGTTTGAAGCCCCAGAAGAGCTGGACAGATTGTAATCCCTGTGCCGATTGTACATACTTCTACGGTAGTCAATACCACAATGAGTCAGCGGCATTTGGATTTGTCAGAAAGCGAAGACTTACTTGAGCTTTTGTAAGTGAAGCGAGGCAGGCAGTGGTAGATAGGACAACCATCTAGAACGTCCTTCACACGACTGTTCAGGTCGTATTGCTCCATTATATAGTCGAACAAATACTTCTGGAACGCTTCCAGATCTTCTACGGTGAAATGCTAAAATCCACATTGACGTCATGTCTTCCCATTGAACTTCCTGTACCTCTGGCGGCTGCTCCTCCATGAAGACCACATCGAACTCCTGGCTGACTTTGTTAAGTGACGACTGAGGGAAACATTGTGGCAGTTTGCGATGGAAGAATACAGAAAACCCTTCGAAGTAGTACTTCTTGTCACTGTGGCAAATCCTCGAGGGCTTCCGGGCTTCATCGGCTGGATCGGGTGTAACCTTCAGGAAGTAGTGATGCAGCTTGGAAAGATTGCTGAAGAAGGAGCTTAATGAAGTATTACACAATTGAAGCTACCTTGATTGTGGCTTGCACGGTTCGATCCGCTCCTCGCCGGCGAAGATCCCATGCCGGATTCCGGACTTCCTGGACGCCCAGGAGCACTTGCAAACCGGCCCGTCATTCATCTGTCCTGCCTCATTGAAGCACATCTCCTGGCTCAAAGCTGCTGGATGTTCTTGTTTCCTGGCGATTTCTCTCTGCGCCACAAGCGACTGCTTGTCTCCGCTGCCCGCCTTCCCGTCACCCTCGTCGGAACTGATCTCCTCAGCCTCGCTGTCCGACTCTTGGCCGCACTTGCAGTTATCGTGGAATTCGGGCATTTCTGGAGGCGTGGACTGGGGTTGACCCCGCCGGGCAAACTCTATGACGTCGAGCACTTGGAACTGGAGAGCTTCGTGGACAGTGCGGAGACGGTCCCCTGCGACCACATCGCCATTTTCTCCCTAGAATTGATTCTGATCAAAGCTTGACTTGCCAAAGTAAGGTACCTTCAAGTAGAACTCTTCGCATGGAGCCGAAACGATCTTTCGACTCGACTTCTTCACGGCGAACTCATTGGGATCCGAAGTGGCTGGAGCTTCGAGATGGGCCTCCTCTGTGATGTCGATCTCAGCGAGCCTCTTGAAGGTCTCACTCTCTGAAATGTGATGTCATCATTCCCGAAGGCAGATAGAAAGAACTCACCCGTCAGATGGTGTTCACTTGAGATCTTCTGTTC
The DNA here is from genome assembly GCA_016648015.1 of Steinernema khuongi. Classification (NCBI taxonomy): domain Eukaryota; kingdom Metazoa; phylum Nematoda; class Chromadorea; order Rhabditida; family Steinernematidae; genus Steinernema; species Steinernema khuongi. The sequence goes on along the minus strand of JADLIF010001076.1, from coordinate 18,633 downwards.
GCCAGCACCACCATTCGGGCGCTTACTGTCGTCAAGAAGGGGATCGTCGTCCGAGTCTATGTCCTCGAGAAGTGGCGAGCTCATAGATGGAGAGCTAACGGGGAGCTGTGGAGTTCTTCAGGCGCCGAAGATTTCCTCTCGGTTTAGCGGACGCTACTTTGTCTTCCCGCAATGTGCCAACATTCGTTGGCTCAGGACCGTCGTGGTGGGAGCATCGCCAGTCGTCCTTTGAAGTTCCTGTGAGTCTTCACTGTCCGAAACGATCTTTACCCTTGTAAAGGGCCACGCCAGTGGTATAATGCTCCCAGAAATATGTTATTAGCGACATCCAAACACATACAAGGACCTTGTCACTAGTCTTTGTTTTACACTACGGTAGTAGATACTGTACCTGTGGTGTGAAAGATTTACCCTATGGTCCCATCATAGCTGTGTTTGTTCTTGTAATTCACTCGCGCTAGTCGCGGAAAGGCAAATGAGTAAGGGTTGTCACAAAAGAAGGAATCATTCCGATCCCTAAAGGCCGGGCCATACTCTGCGTCTTTGACGCAGGTGTGTCTTTTTTTGTATGGCGACCACCCGCAGCGTTAATACAAAAAAAGACGCACCTGCGTCAAAGACGCAGAAGTATGGCCCGCCCTTAATAGATCTGTGTGGATGTTCAGGTCCTTCGAAGTAGAAGCGCAGTGCCGCGTTGACGAGAACGCGGTCCCGTGGTGTAGCGGTTAGCACTCAGGACTTTGAATCCTGCGACCCGAGTTCAAATCTCGGCGGGACCTTTCTTTTTTCTTTTACAGTAATAAGTTTGCCTTTCATTACTGCCATGTAACTGCATTGTTTCTCGTCCTTTACATGTTCAATAAGCTCACTGACTAGTTCGGACCTTGGTGACCTGAAGGAATGGAAGCCACTTAAGTAATTCCCAATATGCAACTCGAACACTTGACAAAAGGCTTGGAAATGTTTTCTAAAGGCGAGACATTGAGCGCACCGCTAATCTTCGAGTACTTTGCGTCTTGAAACGAAAACAATTTATAAAATACCTCATTGCTTATGCTCAAGGAGAAAACAAATGGATTTGCCATTCATTGAGTGTACTCTGACTGCTTCTCCTAGCTGTCCTACACAGCTGTCTTCATGAAGCATTATCGAAAAAGCGACATTTATCTTACACACACATGGTCACAACCCATAGCTAGCACTTACTCATTATCAGCCTTGAACTGAAGCATGATCATCTCAAGCATCGTATTATAAACAACGAATTTCTCCTCCATGTTGTTAAACATGTCCCAGAGCTTCCCAACGGACTGCTCCTCCGTCGGCACTGGATCTCCGGCCAAGGCCTTCTGTTCGCTCTCGCTCAGTTCCTGGAATTTCGCGAAGGCCTCCTTGCCAAACTTCTTCACGGTCTCCTCGGTCCACTTCTCTCCGTCCTTCGGCCGGAGCGCCCGCATCTTCAGCACGTGCTCCTTCATGAAGTTCTTCGTGTTCTCCGTCAAGCCCTCGGTGGAGTCCTTGAGATGCTCGACAGCGAAGTTATATCTCATGTAGAGGTCCTCGCTCTTCGCTTTGATCGCCTCCAGCGCTTCCTGGTCACTGGCGTAGGTCGCCTTCGCGTTCTGGAGCTCCTCGAGGGCCGCCTTCAACTCGGGAGTGTTGGCGAAGATCTTCGCCTCCTCCTTGATGAGGACTGAAAGCGACGGTCAGAGATGGGGAAGTCGACTAAAGGACTCACTAATAAAGTCATCCGGGATGATGCGAAAATTCTCGATCGCCGACATGGTGCTGGAACGGATAGGCGGCTGGCGAGTCGACGAAAGAGGAGCGACGTCAACTATGAAACAGAGGCAGGCGTTCGACGCAGGTGTGACAACTCCGCAACCGCACTCTATCCGCCCCTACAGTGGACACGGTTCTATTATTTACACTGCTGCTGCGAGGATGCAAAAAGTACGCGTGGAGTGAATCAGCGCCAGCGCGCAGTATCGATTGTGTCGCGCACACGCCTAAACTGTCAATTCGCGAATTCGAGGAGGTGTTCGCGCGACCGGGAACGCGTCAGCCACAGGTCTCCGCGCGGAGAGGATGGCCTCGCTCCTCTTCATCTTGCTCCGGAGAACCGATAGGCTGTCCCTTTGTCGCGCGCGTGGCCACAACACCCGCACCGCCGGCAGTCCTTTGCCGGCCCGGCGGAATTGATTTTTTCAGAACCGGGAGCTGCTGCAGGAGGAGGAGGAGCAGGAGGCCGTCGCTAGGCACTCAAGCTGCGTGGGGAATTCGAGGGTTACAACGGGTTAGAACGAGAAGGGCCAACGCGAAATTAAAACGTAGCTTTAGGCGTTGTGCCGCAAGATGAGGACCATGAATATGTGAGTGGAGACGGAAAAAATGCACTTCGCGAAAATAATGCGGTTTCCGAGTTGCAGCTCAATATAGATGTGAAGATAAATCAGCGAGGTGCAAAAACCATGCTCGTCATTTGTCAAAGTACTTTGGCCAAGATGGAAACGTTCAGCGCAGAAGAGGAGCATACCGAACATGACGATCGTCATTGTCGTCGGGAAGGGCTAGTGGACACCGCAGAGGAGGCAAAAATTAAGGAACGGCGAATTCTCCTTAAAGGGTTAACAATCTTCGAGATCTAGAACTGTTCTGGTACTGTTTTCCGGAGCAAACGGCCTAATAGAGAGTAGATATCACATCACGAAGCACTTACTCGTAATGACGGAAAAACAATTTCCCCGAATGACTGGAAATAAGATGGGTGTTTTTACCGTCACAAGCGGCCACTCCAACCAAATAACTAAATTTGGAGCGTTAATTGCTTGACCTTTACTGTGCCCTCGGTTCTTAGGTTCAGAACTAGTTTTACGGAGGGATCATGTCAATGTAAAATACCGACAAAAAATTGCTGAATGTTATTAGGCAAGTTCTACAATGTTGCTTAAAGTAGGGAAGAACCTTTCACGTGGCGGTTCTACTAATTTTTAGGACATGTTCTAAAGTGAAGGAGCAAAGGAATGGACTCTACCGACTCCGTACGTCATATGATTTGTGAAATGCAATTTAGCGGTTAGATAATTACATAAGCAATGACATAATATCAACGTGTTCAATCGAGGTTTCGCTTTTTTGTCTGTATATCTTGAACAACAATCAACTTCCGCGATGCTGAGCTACCTAGAGAACCAAGTCAAGAAACTTTGTTGATCCTATCGGCTGATGCGGAGGATGCAAAAAATCAGATTTAATGCGGTATTGTATCGGTCCAACACTAGTGCGACATCACGTTCACACTTTGTTCAAATATATGCTTGTCTTACCTCCATTCCCATACACCGCAGTGTCGAGAAATAAATTGAACTACGCTATCCTAATAGTCAAAATAATTCTCAGCTGAACCCAGCAAAGCCACAGATGCAGTAGCAACACCGAATAACGTTTTATAGCGTTTTGTAAACATAGCCGGAAATGAAGAAAACAAACAACGGATGGAACGTAAATGAAAACGGTCGCCAGCACATGTCGCTCGCTCCGCTTTCCTTTCATTCCCCAACCGCTTGGTATTGCAGCCAATTTAGTCCAGACGAACCGGTCATCTCGACGACTGTTCTTTACCCCCTAACACTGGCGTTGTTGCTGAAATCCGACCCCTTCGTAAACTGTCCGCTCTGTTATATACAGTGTTTACTGTATAAAAGACGAAGCTATGAAAACGTCGCCCATTCAGTATGTACAGCTCCGTATTCACCAGCTCGCTTATCATTCTCGGAACGAACTTTGTTTTGTCAACTTCCGTCGCCAGGAAGTTCCGTTGGATTCCAGATGATTTCATAAGTAAGTGCTCAATGTAGATGTAATATCTAATGCAAAGATCAGTGTTTATTCGACAGGAAGAGATCCTCCTGGCTCCAACACCGGAGTTGAAGGACATCCTTCATGAGCTGCGCTCGGCGAACCGGACGTTCGGTAATGATGAAGAAGCCCTTGAGGTTGTTCGTCAAAGGAGCCCGAAGCTTCACCAACGATTTGTCACAGTTAAGGAAATTGTGGAGAAGATCCACAGCCACCTGTCGTCTCAAGGCAAAGACTTTTTTGAAGAACAAGTGGAAACGTTAAGAAGAATTCGTCCTAAGGGTGATACACCCTGGGAAGAGGTGGAAATAGAAGCAGCTGTTGGAGGTTCTTTGGAAAAACTCACTCAACTGCCGAAGAAAGACCACCAGGTCCTTGGGATCAAGACCCTGCCAACAAAAGATGAAGCAGTGGAAAGAGTGGCGGACTACTTAAAAAATGTTGAAAAGCATTTGAATGTGTATAAGAACTTGAGTTTATTTAATACTGATGCGCTATAAAGGAAATAAAAAATGTTGGGCTCAGCCGGTGATCGAAACCGGGACCTCTCGCACCCAAAGCGAGAATCATACCACTAGACCACTGAGCCATGTTCAACTACTTGGTGCACATCTTATGTCAGTTGAGTGCTTGCAAGTAGTGGGTTCCTTCAGGTTCAAACTGAACTATAGTCGGCGCAGAAACATTGTCACTCGGCCTGTATCGTGGTGGGACCACTATAAACTTCATCCCCCGAACAAAATGTTCGGTTTCCGGTAGAGATTCGCAATTTTTAGACGTTTTAAGGCCTAATTTGAAAATCTGTCTTTGTCAAAATGTAGATACCGATGAGCTGCATCGAATAGTTCCAAGTTTGCAGACGCTGATTACGTCTTTGGAAAGTCATAACACAAAATGTGTTTGGGATCAAAAACGGTATGCCGTTCGATGTTTTTTAAAACTGTAGTCATCTATGGTTTATGTTCATCTCATATCAATCGTCGCGCACGTCTTATACTGTTTTACCCAGGCGATTGATGATCCATCAGTCGCGCTGCTAGATGAACTATAGAAGTTTACTAGTTTCCATGCAGGACCACGATGACAATGTTTCTGCGCCGACTATACGTGTTACGAATTCCTAGCTAATTCTAGGGTCCAAAATGTGGAGGAAAGTTGCGGGATTTGACCTGGTGACCCGTGACCTGAGCAATTCCAGTCGACGGTTGTGACACGGAACCGTGCCCTACTTTCGTTTACTCCACTTGGTGAGCTGCAAAGTAAATTGATTGACGCACGATTTCATTGTTCAAGGGGGAAGTTACCACACTGCCGCACAGGAGATCCCGGCTTCGGTCTCCGCTTGAGCATTTATTTATTACGATTTGGTAAAGAAGCTAGTAAATCGACCGCTAAAGCTCTTGATTATCTCTCCCGCGTTGCTGATGGCACTCTTGAAGGTGTTGCCGAGGCCGAGGTACTGCTGGATTTCGTCCTTCGTCCGGTCGGAGAGGTTGTTGTACTTGTATAGAATCTCAGCGCTTGCCAGAAGCATGTACCTCTTCTTGTAGCGTTGTCCATCAGCCGGCTTCAGAGATCGGATCTTCTCGACTACTTCGTAGACGAAATTCTTAGCTTCGTTGCCGAGCGGTTCGACCTCGGATCGACAGAGCTTGTAGTAGTGATTAAACTGGGAGTATAGGGTCTCGCTTCGCTGCCTCAGGGCTTGTAGCGCTTCTTCATCGTCCTTGTAGGTCTTTGGTTGTGTCTGCAGGTTCTTCAAGGTGGTCTTATCGGCCTCGGAAAGATCGCGAAACAGGTAGGTGGACTCATCTCTGAACAGAACTGTGGAGACGTTATAACCAGTCGTGAAGGAAGTCAGCTTACTAATGAAATCGTCCGGAATGTACCGAAAGTTTTGGACATTCGCGCCACAGGAAACAAGGAATAAGAGGATCAGGAGTGAATGTGGGGACATACTGCGAGTGTCGAAGGCCGAGTGATCGCGGCTCGTGGTTGAACTTTGCCGACTTGCGGGCGGGGAACGTGATTAATCACAGCCAGTTTTTACACTCCGCTGCAGAACCGTCTGATCGCTATCATTTGAATGCCGATGCCCGCCGGTTCAGAGTTCGCGCGGTTTCAAATATCAAGCGTAAACAAAGGAAAATGACTGGAATTACAGTTCAGCTGGTATTGGCAACTCGATGACCACTTCTTGCTCTCATTGTAGCGTCATTCTTTTATAAGAAGCTTTGCTACCTATGTAGGAGAAAAAGTGGCAAAGAATCGAATTCTTTGTAAAAAGCGTGAAAAATGTTGGGCTCAGCCGGTGATCGAAACCGGGACCTCTCGCACCCAAAGCGAGAATCATACCACTAGACCACTAAGCCACGATTCGTGATTCGGTGCACCGCTGCTGATAGCTGGTTTTCTGCTGGATATTCCACACGGATCTGTGGGTGAAAATGCAAAAAGCAAAATGTACTTTAGAATTAGCAAATATGTAAAAGTTATGATTATACTCGGATGAATATGAGTTATTAGTTGACCTTTAGATCCCTTGTGCACAGGTAACGTTTACATTTTAAGTGCATATTTATAGTTTCAGTGACTTCTGTAAGCCCTATTCAACGAGTATCCTTAAAGTGCAAACAATTTATGCATGTCTTCTTGCAAGAAATAGTTTAACGGTCAGCATAAAGGCAAGCGGTAAGATAATTATTGACAAAAGTCACATAGAACTGCCTCAAATACTGCTCAGAAGGTCGACACAAAACTTGCCCCACTCGCTGCAGCACCCTCCACAACACCCCTTCTTCTCCTTTTTCTTCTTCTTCCCATTCGCTTTCTTTGGCTTTGGAACCTTATTTGCGAGATCGATGGGTGACAGATGCTCTACAGAGGAAGAATCTGTAAGGGGCACGGTTAATGGACACAGGAAGGAACTAACTTTACCTTTGAGGTTGTTTGTGGGCACTGTAATATGTACAGCGGGTTTATTGTCCTTGTTGTGGTAGGAAACACTGTTTAGCGTTGCATTGTTGTCCCGGACGTCCGAGCTGTCCACCACACAGATATGATGTGTTTTTGCTGAAAGAGAGGGAGGCATATGTAAGTGTCCTAGATGTTGTGTGATTGTAGCAGCTTCTGTCTTTCTTGACATCTCCTCTGGCACGATTTTCATGTACAAGAAGCATCTTGTTAGCTGCAGGCCCACATGGCTTAGAATGATTTGCAGGGTATAAATGCATTAGATATGGTAGCTGAACTCGATATCTCCCAAACAGCAAAACTCGACTGATTGGAAATGATAGCCAGATGGTTCCAGAGAGGCTTCGCCTCCCCTGCTAAGATCTGGAACAATTACCACAAATTTGTCTCACATATCTTGAAAAATAGGGGAACTAGAAACTATAGTAAACTTGGGGGCACACAATGGAATTAGAAATGAAAAGATATCTACATTAAATATGCAAGGGCTGTTAACGACTACAGTATCTCTGCAGAAGCGAAAAGCACTTACACGCACCGTTGGCGTCGATTTTCTTTTCACAGCAGTTGCAGAAGTTCTGGTTTAAATTCATCATCCAAGCGTCATTTCTCCTATCGTCTACCATCAGAGAAAATTTGTGCCCAACGGCTAGGCCGTTGCTCATCAGCCTTAACACGAATAGCTCCTTCTGTCGCCGAACCTCCTCACTCACCACCCAATGATCTCCTCCTGCATGTCATTCCTCGAAGATTTGTCGAAATTCCGCTGTGGCTCGATCATCGACAGTACACTTCGCAGCTCTCCCTCGTTCATCTCGAGAACGCGTAAGTCGCGCCGCATTTTTGGCCCGAGTACACAATAACCGAATAGAGTACAATCAATAGCCTTGTGGACGAGGAGGAGAAGTTGGAAAATAACATCCGCTGGCACGGTGAGGAGTGTTTGTTGCGCGCGAAGGCTTGTCAAACCGGAATTCCCTTCGGGATTATGCGTCGACGCCACCTATCACCGACTTACAATTCGATTATTCAAAAAGGACGTCGGTGTGTCATCGTCGCCGTTTGCGGCTAATCCGCACACTTTCTCTGGTTTGACGTGCTGGACCGAGTAGAAGTTTTGACTGTTGTCAAATGGTCTTTCTATATAAGAGTGCGCCTGGTAGAGTTTGACGCGGTGCCAGAAACCTGAAGTAGGTCCGAAGCTGAGTGAAAGAAATCAAATCAGTTGTATGTATCTTTATCGCGATAGATGATTCGCGTCAAACCGGGACTGGTCATAATGGCTCGCGTCAAAGTTTCCTGTTTCGCACTTTACGGTTTGTTGTAGAAAATAATCTCACGAATCCGGCACAACTCACCGGAGGGCCTAAACAAGTTTTGCAAAAATGGAAAAAATCAGTTTTGCACGGAATGTTTTTTACATTTTTAACAATGGGAAAATTTTTTTGGAGAATGAACTGATAGTGACATCACAAGAACTATCAAAGTGTACTTGACAAAATGAGCCCAGAAAAACCAGATTCCATGAAGTCTTCCCGATAAGAACCTTATTTTTCTGTAAGATGTTCATTCGAAAATGGACGCTCTTGGCCACAGAGGTGAAATTCAGACCGCGTCTTGAAGCCCTTGCTTCAGGAAGACGTTTTGAAAAATTCTTTTAATGCCCAGTAGAATAAGGTCTTGTGAGTAATCTAGTTGAATTTTAGAAGAATCCGATAAATAAGTTATACTCGTTACAGAACTTTTGCGACACACTGTAATTAGAAGCCACCTTTTCGATGTTTGCCGTATCTGAAGTTCGTAATATTTTACCTCTAGCAGGTTGTTTCTCCAAAAGAAGAGCTAAAGAAAAACATAGTTTGTCATTGTGTTAATAAAATTGTTAATTAAGGAAAGTTGGCCGACTTTATTTGGGGACTTTTTTCAACCGTGACAAGTTAGTCCCACCTTGGCTTTTTGTATCACAAGCCGGTTATATCGCTCCGCAAGCCTATCGTTCGCTATTCCACTAGCTCATTTAATATTTAGAGAAAAACATTTCTTCAAAAGGAACCTTTCATACTGACCACCCAGTTTATTTCCCATCAATGTAACATTATATAAATAGGTACGTCAACTCAACGCTCAACTTTACAAATTGAGCATTCAACCACATGCGGTAATTGCCGTACAAGTTTTCCTGAGGGTACTGAGGTCCGTGCCGACCTGTAGAGTGTTGAATTCTTTTTGATCCAGTAGGGAGACAGAAGCTTCCCCTTTGTCGTCCTTCACAACCAAGAAATAACCAGCCACTGCTGCGGTTGTGGGAGTTGGTGTGAGCACTTTATCACCCTGTGGGGCCGGGCAGTTTGCGTTGTCTCCGTCGACTCCAAACCACAGAGTTTTCTGCGGAACCTTACAACACATAGTAGAATCACCGAACTTGAACGTATGCCTAGAATATAGAAATTACCGGATGCGGTTTTTCTTAACACTCACTTCTTATTAGGATCAGTAAATGAAAATGTAATGGTCGAGAAGTAAGTTGCCTTTGTACTGTCATATCGCATCACGAAAGCGTCTAATTTATTACAAAAGCTCTGAAAAGGGAATTGTAGTTTCAACTTTCATCAGCATTTGAATTTCGCATAACAGCGATTGATTCAAAAGATTAACTTACTGCAGGGTTATCGCAATTTGCTGACACAAAGTCATTCATCTGAAATAGAAGAATTGAAACCCCGACCATTATCAATCACTTACATGGGTCAATGATTGACCTTGCGGAGCAGCATTTACCGTCGCCTTTGGAATCTTAAATACGTCCGTTGTTTTGCAGGTGATCTTTTTATTCGCATCGGTTTGCAAAGGAATAATTTCGATTTCTTCGGCGGTGTCCAGAGCGAAAGCCATTTTGCAATTTGCAGGTGTAGCATCATCATTAACGGTAGCAAGAGCGACCTAAATTTATCAATGTATATACATAGTAATACACCTGGATCTGTTACCTCCATTTTTTTAGCTGCAAATCCGTCCGTCGATGTGCATGTTGCTGGAGCGGCTGTTGGGTCATCGTTTCCCTGGTTTGGGCCTTTCGGATTGGGTGGGCCGTTTTCAGTTCCAGGCCCATCTGTGTCATTTCCAGCACCAGCATCGCCCTGCGGATCGGCGGTCTTGGTAGTCTTAGGTGGGAGTATGTCCTGAGGATGACAGGCGATGGTCCAGGAGATGAAGAAGGCGATGGCCAGGAGGCCGAATGCAGTACACTTGGAAGAGAACATGCTTCGAGAAGATGATGCTGACTGAGCAACAGGGCTGCCTTAAATACAAATGGCGAACCGGAGGAATGTGTTTTTCCATACGGCATACTTTTTGCCACTTGTTGAAACACAAAGACAGCGATCAATCATTAATCGTAGTGGTTTCCGTCTGCAAAATAAAAAACAAATTGCACGGAAAGTCGATCTCGAAGTTCACAAATTAGGTCACTATCGCTCAGTTTTTTTGTCGCCAAATATTGGTCTTTGAGAATCGGCTTCTACGCATGGTCATATGCAAATCGAGGTTACCATTGCAGAACATTCATGGCCTTCTTGTTCATAGGGATTTGGCCCTGACCATAGTGATCATTTTGGATTATAGTGTCGTTACAGAGTACTTGCATAAAAGTCGGCTGGTCGCCTACTAATCACTGGTCAGCTGATCAATATCTGAAAAAAATTTCATGCAAAATTTTACAATTTTTGTCACACTTATCAATCACCTGTTTTTTTTGCATAATCTTCATTAAGGTTGCTCATATCCGTAGTGCGAGGTAAGTGACCCAGTTAAGTGCGTTGAGCGCTAAGCCACTCCCGGTCGCCATTCTCGGTGCTTTACGAACGGGATGTGAACCACCGCGTGCAAACCGGTTTTGGATGCATACCTCTGCGATGTGCAGGGTACGGTAGGATTAACACCTCGGTCCACTGCAGTTCTACGGCGTGCATGGATGTGCGTCAACGACCTAAGAATACCTACCTGTCCTGTCCGTAGTGCGCTGATTCAAAAGTAAGCCAAAAAAATAGTGTTTTCCTTGCAAGACCGAGTTTTCTTATAACGATATCCATGTTGGTTATGAAAATATATCCATTTTCCGTAACATTTTCACACATAAATCTTAATCCCATGGAATGACCAATTGTTGTTTGTGGTATATAAGTTTCATACAGTCCATGGAATTTCAAGTAAATCCTACTTTAAAAAAATGTTTTATAAAGAAAATTAATGTTTTATAAAGGTAATGTTTTACTTCGCTCATTGGGCACCACTTTTGTTCCTTTCATAAATTGTCGTGTTGACCAGATTCGGAATCACTCTTCAGGTAACTTTTCTGTTTCGGGAGCATAGCTTGTGTGCCGGTGATCTTTCTCTGCATTTGCTTCTCCTACCGCAATGACAAAATTCTGCTGTACTTTGTTTGCCTTTAAAACCTTCTTTTATGGGAAACTTACGGAGGGAGAAAAGCCAACTATTGCGCTTTCTCCTATGACAATCTAGAGCACCGTAGTTCAGAACACTCCATTAACTTTTGGTTTCCAGAGTCGTGTAGTGCAATGGTTATCCGAAAGTATCTGTTGCCTGGACGGTCTCATAAACATCAAACACCATGGGCGCCCATGTTTTTTGCAGTGCGTAGACGAGATCCGATTTACTCTAATTTCAATTAAAAAAGGACAATGAAACGGTCAAATGTTTTTTGAGCATCAGCAATTCGGCATGCGTATACTGTAAAAAGGGTGGAATCCACTCATTGTGGAAACGCGTTTTCAATTGAAGGAATGTGAGGATGGACTACGAACTGCTTAGACGTCAGTCGTTCTTTAGGCACTATTAAGAATTAAACAAGACGCGCAAGAGATCTCTCGGAGACAAAGCGTTCAGTTAACGTTTCATAGTATCTAGAGGCAAAGCGATAAGCTTTGATCTTCTAAACTAGGCACACCCTTTCATGTTGCTACTATGAACATTCAATTCGTATTGATAACAGCGTGAGTGTTACCAGTTAAAGCTGTATGTATGATAAAGATGGCTGTCAGGGCTTTGAAGATGCACGCCCTGGTCATTTCCGGTTTAGGTCCCTAGATATTTATTTGTATTTTCTCTTTAATATGACTTTATATGGGAATTCTCCACAGTACTATAGCATAAAAACAAAGACAAGAAGAAATTCAGCTGAATAGGAAGTCCCATTATTCTAGGCGGGGACTCAAAATTGCGACATGTCCTTCTTCAGCAAATATTTCTGAGTCCGGGTGTTTTCTCCTTGGATGTGGATAAGTCCCAGGAGAAGCCATATTGTTGCAAAGCTACAACAAAACTACCCAATGCTGGTTGTAATAAGACTGTCCTGAACAGCTGTAATACATAGCACCGAACTATTTCCTCTATGCCTATCTCGATTAAGTCATTCAAAGAGAAGAATTCCCGACTAGGCAATGAGATGTTGCTTTTTCTTTTGCAGACGTCAGAAACAATGTCAGAGTTCTTGCAGCGAGTGGAACGGTGCACTGCGGAACTGCGTGCGTGCAGGAGTGAGTAGGTCATCAGTTACGCGAAGACCCTACACGACGATTAATTCATTACGACGCGCGCTGACAGATGCAAAAAGCTGTCGGCGCAGACGTCTGCCTTCCGCAATGTCAGATCCGTTAACCGTCCAACAAGGAACAATATACATTTATTTAGTCGCAATATCGTCTCTAGTCACAATGGTCATTGCATAATTAATTCTCCCACGCACATACACTTACAACCCCACATTCATCTGGAGGCCTGGTACTCGGCCAGCGGCTTGATTAGGCCGTCCTCGTACGCCTTGACGATTGCCTGGCACACGAAAACGTATTGAGTCTAAACAAGAGGGTGTCCACATCACGTTCTAAGGAAGCTGCACCAACCTCTGTTTGTACAAGTGTCGCCCTTTGGTCCCTCATAGTCTTCATGATGTCCATAGGATAGATAGGCTGGTTAGCCTCGACTAGGCAAGCGGCCGTTTCCATCAGGATCAGCACCCCGGTTCGCCCGATTCCCGCGGAACAGTGGACTACGATCGGATCCACGGACCCAGCCCTGGCCGCGCGGACCTGATCCACGAAATCGATGAAGTCCGACGGCTTTTCTGGAACTCCATGATCGGGCCACGCAGTGTACTGCATCTGGGTGACACGGCGTTCTTCCCGGCTCTGCAAACATCGGTCAGAAATAAACAACCGAAACCGGTTTGGAGCGAACCTGCTGGTGACAAACGGAGAACTCGCGGTATGTACAGTAGTCCGTTTCGCGTTCGGACAGATTGGTGACAACCAACTTGCCGAACGGGATGCTCTCACCGGGTTTCGGCCAGTACTCGTGGCACTTGGTGCGGCCGTTTTCGAGCAACGTGGTGAGCATGACGATCGTTTGGCTCAGCTGCTCCCACACCATGAGCCAGAAGTCCCCGGAGGTGTGCGGGAGAGGACCTTGACAGGCGATGTAGCGGTTAACGATTCCACTGGAGGGTATTTCCATCTGAAATGGGTAGAGATGGCTATGACACTATGCTCCTGAGTTTGCTGAGGGTTACGGTACTTCTGGTAGCTCTTTTGCTGGTTTTACAACAAACAAACTTACATTAATCATGCTGGCATTGATATAATCTCCAGTATTGGACGTCAGCAGCTTCACTCTGGTGGCGTCGTAGGGGCACACGTCCCTGTACCGATTCTTATGAAGGTTGTTGGGCAGCCGACTGATGTCCATGGTCATTCCAGGACGCTTTCGATACAACGCCGCGAAGTCGGACTTCAGCTCACTGTCCGAGAGGTTTTTCAAGATGAGGAGACTCTGCTTCAGAAGGTCCGATCGAGGCACTGTTTCGGCGACATGCCTGGCCTCAGGAGCTTCCCGACTTGTAGAGTTCTCCGAGTCATCAACGTCACCACAACGGTAGACGTTGGGCTTGATGGTGAGACAGAGTTCTCCTCCGCCAACATCCCTGGCCGAGCGGATGACTTTTACGACTAGATCGTGACACATGGCCGTGCAGTCGCGGCCGTTGATCATGACCACTTGGTCGCCTTCGTTGAGGCGCGGAGAGCACCGGTCCGCTGGCGAGCCAGGGGCCACGCGGCTGACAATTACCGGATGCTCGTGGTCGATGCCGCCCTTCACGTTGAATCCGTAGCGTCCCTGCGGGTCAGGGCGTACTTTCACAGTGACCAGAACCTCATCCTGCACAGCTCCATTCTGCTGCCGGTACCCATTCGTAAAGCCGTATCCGTTCGTCGCACCGTATCCATTGCTACCGCAGCCGCTGGAGGAGAATCCGTTCGTCGCGAGACCCGTAGACGAAGAAGTGTGACTGTAACAGGATCTCATAACATTAACACAACAAAATCTTATGACATCCTGGTTACCTGACTATGGAATTCCGCGGCGATCCGCTCCCGTTGCTGAGCAGCTTCGGGGAGACGCGAGCGGGCGCGGGGGTGAAGCCAAGGGACTGCAGGTTGCTGATGGCTTGGAAAGTGGCTCGGCTGCCTGCAGGAGCCATGCGGAACTCGCCGTTGTTGTTATTGTTGGTGTTGTTGCTGTTCAGGGTGGCGTTCCCGAAGCGTTGTCGACTCCAGACCGGTTGGTTCGATCTGACGACGGCGTTCGAGGAGGAGAGTGTGGAAGCGCCGACGGGGAAGGCGACTGGCTTCTGGGACGGCGTCGGATTCAACACAGCGGAACCATTGGGGAGGGGTTGGGTGAGTGATTTCCGCTTTTGTTGGTAGTCCACGGACGAGGACGGGCGGGATAGGTGGTGTGGAGAGGATGTGGAAGCCTGGAATAGGTGAGGTTTAGAAGTTGAAACCCTCTGTAATAGGAAGTTTAACCCTACAAGGAGAAGAAACACCTTAACCTGGTGCGCAGTTTCCTCAAATGACCCAAATTACGGAAAACATCGAAAGCGGTCTGTTATTGTTGTGGAGCTTTTCCGGAAAGAACGAACGTTTCCAAGAAACACTCACGTCTAAGCCATTATTTACGGCGCTCGTTAGTTGAAAACAAGCCTTTCAGAAATTGGTATTACGCATCGGAATCTGGGAACTGGAGTGAGCGAGATGTTTTTTACTATGCGTCGCGGTTGTCGTGGAAACCGCGCAGACGAGCCAAAGACAAATGCCAACATCGAAGATCACGCTTTGTCGCCGAGCTCTACTTTAACTGTCTTGGGTCTTTGTTTGAGTGTTCTTGTTTTATCGAAAACAAGAGAACTATAAGTAGCCGTGGCAAGCGAAAGGTTACACGTGAATGCCAACTTCGTGAGCTCTGACAGGGTATTACGCATGCTTCTTGAAGATTAGGGTACATCTGAGGAGCGCTGACTCCCATAGGAGTGGCAAATCGACGAAAAGTTTCTACCTCTAATGACGAAAGCAAATTACGCTCAAGTTGTTGTCATGATGTCAGTTGTCATAAAACGGGATAATTTAACTCTGGCTTCACATATTACTTCGGCTTCACTGCTGCCTGAGATCGGAGAATGTCAGGTAGAGATAGACCGACTTGAGTGGTGTAAATCTAATATTTCAGCACCTTAAGATAGAATACGGTTCTCAACAGCTTCGGAAAGGCATAAGGAAATCATAGCTTATTGTTATTCAAAAGTTTCCACTGTTAACTTGCTCGGGCATGTTTCTGAGAACATATTTGGCTGTTTTACTGCACTCACAAATTACAATCTGAAAGGGCCACTAGGACCACAAAATATCCTCAGAAATATCTTCACTCATATGCGTCAATTTCCTTGCGTGGTAACGTGCCAAGACGACTGGTTTCGCGCGTGCAGAGAGAAGTCGCGTGTGAGTGCTCAAAAACGAGTTGCTACTAATTGCTAATAATGCTACAGTAAGCCAGTTAACGGTCTCACATTATGATGGTGGGAGATAAAGTGTGAGGCTTTCGCTTACTAGAGACCCACAACAAGTGTAAAACTCAAAAGTTTAAGTCAATTTAAGTGTGAATTTAAGTCAAAAAAACGAATTTAAGTCCCTGTAGGACATAGGGCTAAACAAAAACAAAAGCTACTGAATGAAAATATCTAAAATGACTTATACATTTTTTCGGAGCACCGTCGGCCTCCGCATGCTCTTCGACCGCAGCGTGCATCGCTCGGGCAGAAGCGACAAATTCGGCGTGGACAGCACGGGCGCACACTTAACCGCCGCATGTTGTTCGGTGAGCGTTGTTGCCATTTGTCTATTTTTTGGAATATTTACAGAAGGGCCTAGGCGAAGAACTGGGACGATGGGGACCGAGGAGAGTAGACGATGACGGGTCGAGAGGCCATCAGCAAGACAAACAGCGAAAAATCGCGAAAGTGAAAGGAGACAGTGCGCTGTTGACAAATTGATGACAAGAGCGCGCGAACGGTTGCGGCCGAGGTGACGGCGACCGGCGGCAGGCACTGTGCGCGAGAGGAGCGCCGCAGAGAGGGAGCGAGCAATTGAAATAGGGAAAGGATCGGGCAAATAGAAGCGGATAGGGCTAACGCATAAAAACGCTGTGTTTACAGGGACAGATAGATCTCCGCGAAAGATTACAGAACGAGCGGCAATCTGTGATGTCCTGTGCTAGGTGAAAGGGGCACGTAAAATGGTGCCCAAGTATTTCCGGTAAAGCCTCCAAATATTGAAAGAGAGCCTTACTATCTGATGCTCACATGCCATAGCATCCTACTTAGCACTAGAATGGGGATATCGCTCAAGTCCAAACCCTTATATTGTTGGAACCTTAACCGAGGCAGTAAGTGATATAGGAAGAGGATAACTCGCCTTTATCTGCTTCTTATGCACGAGATATTACCCACTTAACTCTATACCCGGGAGTTAAGCTCTAGATAGAACCGAAATCCCGACTTACAACATCCGAAATATCAGCGTTGGTGCCAGCGGGCATCTCAGCAAATTGTAACAAAACAGAAGCAGACGCTACAGCCTCGTCTTTTTTCATTAATTTGAAGGGTGAATCAAGCGATTCCCCGAATTCTGACTAAGGCGTTGACGTAGACGTGCATCACATACAACGTTGTTTTCAAAAAAATAATAACGCATATGTGTAGTAGAAGGGTTTATGAGCTGTGGACAGCAGGAGAGGATTCCGCGGATAGTCACGTTGAAAACCAAGAACCAACTGTTATCCTCCCCTTGTGGAGACAAGTCACGGATGCGTCATGGCGGCGGTCGGTAGACAAAATTCCTTTGTGATGATGATGGAAATGGGCAAATGAGTCATTAAGTGAGCGGTGTGGTGTTTAGGGTTCCGATGACAAAGAAGACCCAAAAAAGTGAGCTCTGGGTGTTACGGAACCCCTTCTAAACCCAAGCTGGAACCGAATGCATGTCTAATGAGAGGACCAGAAGAGTAGTCATGTCGTTCCAGCGTACTAAAAGGGAAATGTGAGGGTGGCCGGTGACAGGTCGGCTCTTGCACGCCTCCTAACACCTAATTGTCATTTTCCACACAATTTACTGGGTTCAAGTGTGTCCTAATCTGTAGCTTGAGCTATTCCAGGAAATTTTGATAATGACGACAAAACCAGTTAGACATATTTTGGAGAAGAAAAAAGTCGCTAACTTTAGGGTCACATGGTGTTAATAAAAGTGTCACACAAATGGCATTTCTCACGTAATCTGTGAGAGCGTAATGTTTCGGTCGACTCAATAGGAGTGAGCTTTACAGTCCTGTTCGTTCACAATACCTTGGAAAATTCCCATGGATTTTTCAGATCGAACTTTGTTATGCTCACCTGGAAGTTGTCAACTCTACGTCATTTGCAACCTTATAAAGAAACTGTAGGAAACTCCACAAACTGTACATATGTGCATGGATGCATTGTCGTAAGGGGAGAAGACATAGGGGAGAAAACCCCTAGCATGTGATAGTGAGTATCGTGGAGAATTCTTGGAGCTATTGGACGCATGTATCATGTTCAGTGTAGCGACTTTGGATTCTGTGTTGAAGCATGATATAGAGAATGGTCCGCTCTGTTACGGTGTACGACGAGCTAACAGTTGTGGTTAGAACTGCGTACATTCGCACCTTCCGGTCAGAACAAAATAGATTTACCTATTTATCTTTCCCACTATTTACGTCTTCATTCGCACTTTGTGATTGTTTGCCTCCAAGAACATCGCCCTCGTTTCTTTTCGTCCTTCGCGCTGTCACTAATCCCCTGGTCCGTTTCAGTTGACCGGTCCGTAACACCGTTGTAATCTGATCAGCGGACGAAAAAAGCGAAAACAAACAGTTGTGACCGTCGGCGAGCGCCCGGCCACAAAGCTACTGTAAACATAAACAATCGCAATTCGACGACGTTCCATTACCAATCGGTCACGATTATCGCGCGAGCGAGAGGCCAGCCGGGTTCCTATTACATCGTCATTTGGCAAATAGAAGTTGCGAATCATCGCGACCAATTAGTGCGCCGTAAAGATAAGAATCTGGGCGAGAACAACGTGGACTCTTGGAGAGTGAAGGCATAGAGATCAATCAAAGGTCACCGCAGCGAACGGCTTCTGAGAATCGTCAGCTGAGCGATAATTAAAATAATGTAAAAGGGCAAATCAAGGAGGGGCTCAGTCCGCCGGGTGCATATGTGCATGTCACGAGAGTTCACAGAAAGCGTTCTAAATAGTAAAGGTCCCCAACTGTCACACTCCGAATGAAACGAAATGGGGTGCAATCGAAATCCTTTTGGGAGTACATTAATATGCCGTAGACATTATCGGCCCAAATTTTGATTTGACATAAAAC
>JADLIF010001074.1:0-30211 GCA_016648015.1 Steinernema khuongi | reverse complement strand
GAGCAGACAGTACAAGTTTCTATGACTCTACACTTGTTCGACGCGCGGCATCAATATCTACAACTTTGTAGTGGGGATTTCTAAATGATTGCCTAAAACGCGAAAAAAGTACGATTTCCCCTATATCATCTCCAAAAATGTATGGGGGAAAGAACAGTTGAATTTTGTACATGGTCCCGCCGCGGAGCAGGCAGTGGAACGTCGTTTGCGGTTTGACTATATACCCGAAAATTTTTTCGGGTACCCGAACCCGTACCCGAACCCGAATGTTTCGGGTACCCGAACTCGAACCCGAACCCGAATGTTTCGGGTACCCGAACCCGAAAATTCAATCGAAACCCGAAACCCGAACCCGAAAAAAATCCAAAAAATTTCGAGTTAAATCCAAAATTCGCGCCGAAATAACCAATTTTCCGCTAAATGTAGGTAAAACTAGAAGAAATAGTAACCTAAACAGCCGTTATAATTGTTTTGGAGCCAATTAAAATTTTAAATTTTCGAGTAACCCGAACCCGAAAGCTTCGGGTACCCGAACCCGAAACCCGAACCCGAAACCCGAAAAAAGTTTCGGGTTTTACCCGAACCCGACATCTCTGGTTCGAAGCCCACCCGGAGCGTATATTTTTTCCATTTTTAACTACACATATACCACGTAGGAACGATGAGTTATAGATTTTTAATATTTGGTTTTTCTCGCTTTTCGCCCTCCCTATTCCCATGGATATTTTATTTTTCCACGAAACGTTAGTGGTACAAAATCAGACAGAACAATAGACAACAAGCCAACATGGCCCAGGAAACGCGCCAGAAGTTTCCCAGCGCAAAAGTCCTGTAGAGACGTCGTCTACAGCCTGTGGCGGCGAATAACGGAAAACAAAACATTGGGCTTGTTTGTCACGGATATGTAACACGATGATTTATTTATAATCACATGAAGAGACAAAGCGACTGCCTGCTTTTCCGGGCCACGTCATCAAAGGGACTCGCCACGACATGTGACGAAACACTCTAGGTAGAGTAGGAGCGTGTAGAGTGCGTGAAACATTCCCGGAAAGAAGTAAATATTTCCAAGGATTTAATACAATCGTGCCGAGACCTTTTGGATTAGTGGACTTGTTCTTAAGAAGTGAAATAGAAGCTCTAGTTTTATCCATAAAACTGCCAACGGACTACAGTGTATCTTAGCTACTCAACAGAACCCAATAGGAAAAAAAGAAACAGAATAATATAAAATAAAAAATTATATGCTCCAAACCGGCTTCGAACCCGCACTGTTTGTCTAGTATGGGTTCGAAGACGGACAGTGCGGGTTCGAAGCCCGTCCGAAGCGTACATTTTTTCTACTTGCAGAACAGTCTTTGAGAAACACTCATTAAACCCCGAGAACAGTTCCAGTGGCGAATAGTCGGTGAGTAGTCCCCTAGGGACAAATCACTCAAATCCACTCGCCCTAGAGAGCTCACTTGGTCGCCAAACGCTGTCCAAGACGACGGTGACGAAAACGCCATCAAAAACACGCATTCTCGCCCGGTTCGCAAACAAATTTGTTTTCTCGCCGGAATTGCTAATAATAAGGAAATTATGGCGCCGGCGGCCACGGGAGGTACGCGGTGGCGAAATCGAATTTTAAGCCTAAAGGAGCGAGAGCGGGCGCTTTCCGTCGGCTGTCAAAAGCGCCCATGGGAACACACACAGGTAGCGGGGAGTAAGTTCCGGTCTTGAGGTCTGCAGAAGCTCTGGATCGTCCAACGCTTGAACCCTCAAATATGCGGACAACGGGATAATGTGTATGAGTTAAGTCAGAATCAGTATTTCAACCAAGAAATCATTCCTGATTCGAGAAATGTTGAGTAACAATCTTTATGGAACCGATAGTGAAAAATTTTGTGAAATTATTCAGTAAAAAACAATAAAATGCAAGTTAAAAAAATATACGCTTCAGACCGGCTTCGAACCCGGACTGTCCGTCTAGTGTTCGCCTTGTGTTAATAGACGTTCGAAGCCGGTCGGAAGCGTATCATTTTTTTCTCTCCTGATCTTGAGGTCCGCTGAATCTCTGGGTCGCTTGATTTTTCGATTGATTTGGTGAATACGCTTGATTTTAATAATTTTGATTTTGACCGGAGAGATAACGGTCACTGATCATAGCTGTTCTTAGCCACTTCTATACTCACGTCTTTATCTATACCCGTATGTCTCGAGTCAAAGACGCACTAATCGGGCCGTGTTTCTTGGTTATCCTCTTAAAACAACATTAAATTCGAGGGAGGTGAGGGATATTTCCGCCGCGATAAGATAAACAGGCCTGGTTCAACAACACCATCTCCCCACTGGACATGCTGCCGATGACAGATGCTTTCCCGTAGTTTTGCACCGAAAACACGTCGTGAAATCGGACACTCATTGTAAGACTCGAGCTCGGAAAGTCGCTCATATCGTGTTCCACTCAGGACCAAAAGACAAATCTCTTCGCGAACCGTGGCTGCAATTAATAATAAGCTTTAGGCGCCTCATGAATCGGAAATGCTCTTTTCGGTTGTGAAGCACGTTTCCGCGGCCCGGAAGTCCCGGAGGTGCCATTTCTCGCGCTTGCCACATTCGCGCCAGGACGCAGGGACACGCTCGAGTGCACGTAGTTGCAGGTCCCGAAAGAAGGGAAAGGTGACTGCAGCCGGGAGCGCACTTCCTGTTTTGGCGAGACTGATACGCCATTTCCGGGAATTATGTTGGACGAAAGCTTTTCCACTCGGGACCATGAGGTGATAAGGGAGAAGATTTATAAATTGTTAGATTTATGAAAAGGTCACGGTAGGTACATTGGGACCTTTCCGTTCGCGTTAGGACCCCAAAATGGTGTCGGATTGTCAAGGACTTGTGGAGCCCTAAACACTAAAGAAACTGCCGTCATAAGAGCGAATAAGGGCCAAACGTGGACGGATCTAAGGGAGTCAGGACAACTCCATCCGTGCAGAGTACTGGACCGAACGTGCGACATTCCCGAAATGACGTTGTGCGTCCTCCTAAAATCCAGAATGGGACAGCCGACTGCCCAGGCCCTACTTAGGCTCACCAAGCGCCATTCTACGGATCCGTTTCCCGACAGCAAAACGTACAATCGCGGCGGGACGCGGGGGAAATGCGGCGCGGAGCAAATCCTATTGGGCCGGCTGCTACAAAACGGGAAAACAACGGACGGCGAAGTGTCGCTCCTTATAGACGGCGGATTATCGAGTCGCCGCGGGCGTCGTCATCGCGCGGTGACAATTGGTGACGACGGCGCCGTTCTCGGGTCTCGGAGTCGTTCCCGCGGGGTGACGCAGGCAGCACGAGGTAATTCGAGCGGTAAACCGAGTTATGAGGTTTTCCAGGGAAAAGACTCTATTTTAGGGTCGTGGCGGTGGGAGGATATGAGTTCAAAGGCAATGACGGTGAGGTGGGAGCTCTTGTAACGGAGAAGGTCAAGCACCAGCTAGCAAGAATAGGAGGAAAGGAATCTAACTTTAACCAGTTTTGGCCGGTCGAACGAGCGACATTTACAGGAGGTCGAAAGCGGCTTTTGACTATTGCCCTATCTAATTGAGCAATTCAACAGTTTGAAATCGAGTTAAAAAGAGACCCTTGTGGTCCTGACACGATCGGCGTAAGGAGAGAAGAAGAAGAGAGAAACTTTGCGAACTATTCCTGTTGGGACCCAGAAGACGAGACAGAGAGAAGGACATTTCAAGTGGGGGTGTTCCTAGAAGCCCTCTAGGATAGGACTTATCCTGGCCCAAGAAATATTTCCTAGACCTTCTCAGGGACGTTTACAAAAAGGGCCCGAAAAAGGAACCGACAGAATGAGAAAATCCAAGCCTGTTCCAGTCGGGACTCCGGTTACTAGAACTAGATCAAAGAAGGTTTCTCAGAGTCTCAACCTCAACCTGGTTGTCATGTATTTCGCGTCAGGACCACAAGAAACATCTCTATGAAATATAAAATCGGAAAATATAAAATCCGGCCGGGACTTTGCAAGGCCTGGCTTCAACTGTCAGGAATTTAATCTACTTCTCCCGGCGACTGAAGTATCTCTGGGAAGAAAAAAGTGAGGCCACGCCGAGCGATAAATATTCGTCACACGTCCCGAGCGCTGTGGAACTCCTCGAAGACCCAAAAGAAAGGACCCACAGCTGGGCCCGGAAGACAGCGTCCTGAAGGCCATCAACACTCGCTGTGCGTCACGTCGTGACGGGAGTCAATCTTGCCGGAAGGTCGGCTCCAGGGAAGACAAGAAAACATGGCCGGAACCGGGGAGTGCTCCTTCCCCCCGGGACCCTCCCCGGGAAGGCCGCGGCCGACAACTGACAAGTGCAACTCTGCGGACGACGTGTCGCCCTCTCTGACAGGTGTCAGCGATGCGCCCGCTACATGAGGATAAGTCGTCATTTCTATGCTGACCCCGGCCGGCCTGAGGCGTCTTTCCCACCCGAGAGGTAGGCCGCGTTTTTGTATAGTTCCGGGGGGAGGCCCGGAACGCCGCCGGGATTTGCGGAAATTGGGGGGATTATGTGGTTTTTGATAAACAGTTATTAAAAATAAACAACCCGATGGATTTGGTGATAAATAAGACGAAGAAATGTTCGCTTGGAGGGGTTTGTGATGCTACCGTCTTTGATTTGGGAGAGCTTGGAGGAGTAACATTTCCATGTAAGGGAGGAACTACTTCCGATACTCATCCTTCAGATAGGTCAGGGAAAAGGGGCATATTTTCTTCCTATTTTAAGTATTGTACTGTACTAAATAAAATACGAGTCCAATCAGGATCTTGGCGGGAAGAAACTGCTTTCATACCTATAAAATAAGTTGCGGAACTGTACCCCTCACTTCCTTGTAAGGCTGTATCCTGGGGCCCTGGAAATTAAACGATTTCAGAATATCCTGAACCCTTTAAAAACTACTTCCCTAACTTGAAAAAAATGTTGTGGACAGAGCTGTGTCCCGACGCGAAACCTCGGGATTCCCGACCCGGCGTCCCGTCCCGATCCCGAAGCTTCGGGAATCCCAACCCGAAATCCCGACTCCCAAATCATCTACCTTACCTATGTCAGACCTAAAACATCTAAAACAGACCTACCTTGTCGGTTGAAAAAAGATAAGCATGCGTAGTGCTACAGAAACGGAGATATCTCTTT
This sequence comes from Steinernema khuongi, assembly GCA_016648015.1. Classification (NCBI taxonomy): domain Eukaryota; kingdom Metazoa; phylum Nematoda; class Chromadorea; order Rhabditida; family Steinernematidae; genus Steinernema; species Steinernema khuongi. The sequence goes on along the minus strand of JADLIF010001074.1, from coordinate 25,043 downwards.
TGCCCTTGGGTGTCTCAAATTAAATCTCGTCCCGAATCCCGAACCATCGACACAGCTCTGGTTGTGGACCCGTCCTCTATCCTTCCTTTGCGAAAAGGAGTGATTTATAAATCCACAATTCTCTGGTTCTGTTCCCTATGAAGCTGTCAACACTTTTCCAACCTCTTTTTAACATTTGTTCCTCCTTTCATGATAAATGGTGATGATTTCCCGAACAACAAAAAATGCGAATTAGATTTGGACGCGGGGGACTTGTTTTTCTCCAATGCGCATAAATCACAAATCTCGCCTTTGTCGATTTATGAAAAAACAACACTGCTGCATGCCACACAGGGCGACGAAGTGACTCCAAAACAGTGATTAATTTCGTTTTTGCCAGTCTTCTTGTGCAGAGTAAAGTGTGTCCTGAGTCAAGTCAGCAACCTTCCGGTTAGCCGACCCAGCTGTTAAGGGAAAAAGGCTAAAACAGAGGTGCCACCGTAGGACATGCAGGCAAAAATGATTTTAGGGCTTCTGCAACGAATATCTAGGGATTGTCAAGAAATTGTCAAGACCATTGGTCGAAGGAAAAGGAAGCAGAGGTACAATCTGTTATATCTGTACGCAGTATATTCCACTTTGGAAACGAGGACAAAGCTTTAAAACTCAATACTGTCTCCTATCCTGACAGGTCAGAAAGACGACTTTTACTAATGTCTTGCTTCAGGAGAGTGGCAGTATTTGTATGTTCTCTAAAGCTCTTGCAAACATCTTACCTCTCAAAAATGCACCTCTTGAGTCTCTACATACTTCTTGGAAGCAGATATGGATTAGACTAAATTTTAAGATTAAATTCTTAAAAAGGGACCAATTGGAACTGCTACAGTAACATTTTAAACCCACTTAAGAGGAGTTCTTGAACCTTAATACAGCTCATCGGAGAAGCTCGTACTTTTGGTTCTGGCCGTACCACTTAGGAGTTCACAAGGGCCGAGAACCTATGGGCTTCTCCTATCCCTCTTTTCCGAAGAATTCCAAAATTCGTGCCACTCAACACCTCTTGGGACTCAAAGTGTGCCTTGGGAACACAGATGATCTGTCACCTTTGAGATTCGATCCGAGGACTTAAACACACCAAAAGCCTCTCTCCACAGCCTCAAACCATGAAAGCCTTTGAGTCACCCTCACGCTTCCACGGATGACCTCATCGAAGACAACAAAAGAAGCTGGCGTCCCCTGCGACGACGACGTCGTCCGCCCGCCGATCGCTCTTCGCGGATTCGGCGACTCTCAAGTCAGCTGTGGACGCCTAAACGGGCAACAATCTAATGAGTAAATCTGGCGAGCGGGAGATTAGCGCAAGGAGGCCGTGCGCGAGTAAACAACGCGTGTGGGAACGGACGGCGCGTAACCCGAGAGGCTCAAACCTTTCGCCGTCCGCGATTTCGCGAATATGGCCGGATGCTCTTTCGCGGCGGGACCGTCTGGCAACTGTTGACAGAGACGCGGAGCCCGCTTAATTGGTTCATTTGCACTGTTTGCGGAGGAGTAATTACGCCGTGGCCGGGAAAACAATTTCGCCTTGGGAAGGAATCGATGCGCGAGGCGGGCGTTTAAAAAACGACATAAGCTGACATGTAGCAGGCTGTGAGTGACGCCTTGATTGGACAGCTGATCGCCTTGTCTTCTAGGTTGGTCTGGGTAGTCCAGTGGATAGCTCTTTTGCCTGGGAGACTGTCGACTTCTGGACTGACAGGTTCGATCCCCCTTGCGGACTTTATTTTTTTAAACAAGATAGATTCCCTTACTGTCTTTTTCATTGTACGAGAGCGTTCTCTGCTGCACTGGAAACAATCCTGGCACCAAATCAAGGCTACTTCATGGGCACTTTGAGGCTTATTTATCAGATTAAGCGGCTAATTGGATTCTAGGCGGCTAACCCCCGGGTGGAAGGCGCCGCGCTCCGACGCAAGTTCCATTTATGGCGCGGAACGATTTTTCCGCTCCAGTGCTGAGTTAATGCCTGCCCTGAACGGCTCCCGACGCGAACGGGGATTACGCGAATATCTCGTCGGTTAATGGGGTCTTTGTTTGCTGAAAGTGGGACGAAAAATAAAAATGTTGGAAAATAATGTTGGCCCAGCACTACATATACTAGGAAATACTTTAGAAGTCGTAGGGACTAAAAGTAGAGATAGGGAGCGAAAATTTGGAAATTGGAGACCAAGGGCGGTTTCGAACCCTGACCGATTGTTTGCCAGTCAGAATTACTATTTAGTAGCTCACTAGGCACGAAATCGATGGAAATGTTTCTAGGGAGTGTGGATAGCAATGAGGCTCAGTTTCCAAAGAACTATTAATATAAAAAGATCGACCTAAGGGTCGCTTACGCGTCTCCATCCACTTTCAAAACTTCTACGCAAATGGTAGGCAACTGCGTTAAATGTAGCCATTAGTAGATCCAGGCCCCACATAGCTCTAGCTGTACCAAACTTGTTACTAAAAGAGCCTTTTTCGGTCCTGAACAGAAGTAGGTAATATAATCGTCACTCTACAAAAATGACATATCCAGCCACAACGCTTAGAACCAAAAGATGGACCACAATCGAACCTCACTAGTCCGGCTACTTGCCGTAGCTTCTTTCTACTTAACCTCGGGACGATAGGCACGTGGGACAGGGTTGCAGCGCTTTCAACGAGAAAGACATCTAGCGTCACCAGATGAACCGGAACCACGGCGCCCAAGACGATTCCAAGTCCGCACGTCCATAAGAACAATCTATCGCGCGAAAGAACGACATATCTGGCCGAAACTATTACTTTTACCGACGAAGCAGATGCAAATGCGAAATCAATAGAGCCTCCAGGGGCTCCTTGGGGGCCGCCACAAAGGTCGAAATATGAAAACGAAGAAAACGCGGCCGTCGTTCAAAAGACGCACGCCTAACTAACCCAATAAGCCGCCGTCGCCGCGGGCGCGCGCTAAGATTCAATTAGTTCGCACGCAAAACTGATGATGAGGCAAAGTGCACGCCTGAGGCGCACGCGAGCCGCTACAACAGAGGGAGAGGCGATGGGGCCATCTGGGATCACTTAAGTGGCGCGCAAGAGTTAAGTGTATTTTGGCGTAGAGGCGCACTGGAGGGGATGAATTCGTCAGTTTCTGGGCCAGCAGACGTGAGATGTGGCTGTGTTTAGCAGGCCTGAGTGGAGAACACTGGATGTGGGAATGGGGACAGTTTTGCAGGCAAGGTCCTTGGCCCTCCTTTTGGGTGTTTCGATCACTCAAGTGATCTACAGAAGTGGGGAGCGCTTACCACTAGCTTCTTCCTCGCTCCTAGCTTTTCCACTTCGTTCGACCGGGTAGTTGAATTCCCATTCGTTCGGGTTAGGAACCTGGGAAGCGAAAGAGAGCAAGCAGCAAAAAATTATGCGCTTTGGACCGGCGTCGAACCCGCACTGTACGTCTACTAACACTAGACGAACACTAGACAGTCGACGGACAGTCCGGGTTCGAAGCCGGTCTGAAGCGTATATTTTTTTTTCGCCGCAGAAACGATTCTGGCTCAAAGGAAGATATTAACAATAAGGAATGGGCAGAGCTACAGGTTAGGCAATGGGGTGAGGGGGCATTGGGAGACGGCAAGAAGAGAGATTTGAGTCTCCAACTGGTGACTGGCAAAGCCTTTGCGCTTTTGCGCGGGAGGATCGCGTAATTATGTGCGAACGAGGGACACGTGAGATGAGGGATGACTTCAATTAGAGCGAAATCGATAGTTGCCATGATTTGTCATTTATGCCCGCGATTCGGAAAGGGTCTCCTAATGAGGTCGCCAGGAAAAGTTGGGACTGTTCGTTTGGAGGTCCTCTCCAAACCTAAGAAGGATTCTAAAGAAGTTCCAGTGAGCTCCTTGACACTTGGAGGGCTCTGGCCATCCCTACGAGTTGCGAGTCAACTCAAGGGGCAAGATTCAGAGGGGCTCCTTCACCTAAGAGTAATCCAGCTGAAAGCATTTTTATGCCTTTTGAGCGGAGAGGAGACCCAAATTGCACGTCCAGCAGGGGAGTTCTCCGGAGGCCTGATTTCATTAGTGGATTGTGCAAAGTGGATTAGATGTTGGAAGAAGGGAAACCTAAAAAATGGGGTCCAACTGGGAATTCCTTGTTGAAAACTAACATCAAATGACAAATGAGTCCCTTTGTAGAACTTCACAAGATAAGGAACCAACGGAGAGACTTATCTTCGACACATATGACATGAATACAGTGTGACTTTGAGTGAGTTTTACTAAAAGAATAATTAAAAGTGTCTAGATAGAAAGATATGGTATGCAGCTTCAAAGTATCTTTGATTGACCGACGCGTAGTGGACCCTCTGAATTAATAGAATTACAAGGATCAGTAGGACCTCGAATATCCATAAATCCGCTCGATCTGGACAGATTCAGATCTCACAATGGGATCTTCACTGGAGCCCTGCTGAGAAGTGCGTAGCACCAGATTATCTACATCTGTGCACTGGTAACAAGACTTCTTGCTATAACGATTCAGTTTTGAAGCCTGCTTAAACTTCACTTTGGATTGGTGGCTTGGATGGGTTTTCCCTACTTCAGATCGACAGTTCATAGCAAAAGACAGAAAACAGCCCTGAGACACCCTACAAAGAGCCTAGTTTCGGTTCAACCTCACTCCCCTCCGGACAGACCTTCTCGAGGTCCTCGGACCAACGCCGAGCAGCTGGAAGAAGACGATGTTTGGAGGCGCGCGACGTTCGGAGACAAATGGCTGTTTAGACCAGTGGCTACTCGCTTGCTGCGGGAGTCGCCCGTCCCAGGAGGCCTCCAGGCGGTGTCGCACAGTTGGCGGGGTCACACGTCCGAACATATGTTCGGCGGCGCTTTCAAAGCCGCACAATCAGCGCCTCTTGAGTTCCGCCGAAAGGAAGGCCAAATAGGATTAGCGCCTCTTTCAGGGTGGCGGTCACTCGATCTCCGCAAAAATAGAGCTGCGAAGACGGGTTGTTGCGTTCTGCGAAGTTGCGGATGTCAACGAGAGCGCCTTACAGTGTAAAAATGTCTTTCGTGGGTTCCAGTGGCTGAGCACAACACCGTCTTCTGGGAGTCGGAACGTTCTAGCTACTGAGGAAGTGGGTTCATACATGAGTTCCTTAGCATTCTACAGTATCCGTCCCACTCAAGTTGTTTTGTATTTTGGACTTGTCAACACCTGTCGATGCCCAATACTTGACCCAAAGGTCAGCATAGTAAAAGACGTACGTCCCCTTTAGCAAACAACTCGGTCTACACTCAGCACCTCAGAGGTATACGGTAGCTGTTCTAAGACAAACTTGAAGGACCAAATGTATGAAATCCAGGAGAATCTTCCTCGAAACTCGTTCTAGGACTATTACTGACAAGCTAGCCCGGGTTCCGAAGGATCTCCTGGAAGATCGCCAAAAGGGTCAAAGCCACTTGAGATTGAAAAAATCGGATTTGGGCGCAATCGCGTTAGGAGTGACCGTCGACGAGGGGCGAATCGCCCTTCCAGCGGCGGCACTCCGGCAGAGTCATAAATTGTGACTCTCGGGCGGCTCTGATTGCGCGCGCGAGCGCAACACGACGATTTATGACCTGAGATAATCGCGCGCGCCGTCTCGGCACTCGCATGATGAACTCGGCTGTCTTTAATTGGCCTTTTTAGGGCCGCGCCGCTTGAGCGCCCTTTCCGTCTCGGTGCGTCGCCGGAGACGAGGCTAACTTCGCGGTGCACGGAAGTCATCGACGCGCGAGATGGAGACGTTTTCCCAAAAACAACAATAGGAGGGCGCGGCGACAGGAGCAGGAGCGCTCCGTGGCGATACAATGTGGCACATCTGGGTCCCTCGAGCGGGAGGGGGTGCAAGGGGCCCGCCGGGAATCGCTGCCAAATCACCGCGTTCTTCAAGACCTATAATCATACAGAAAGAATCGGCGGACGGAAGCACCCTCCATATCTCGCAGGGGAGTCATTGTCTGGCCCGATGAGGGGGAGCCTGGAGGGGGTGTACTTGGCGATGCTAAAGTTGGCCATAGATGTAGCGCTTTCTTCTAATCTGTTCTCAGCTTTACTGAAGACTGAACGTCCGACTTTTCTGGATCAGAACAGGACATCCTCAAATATTTATAGCCTTCTGGTAGGCTGGAATAAACAACAACAGAGGGATGCATGGTCTCGAACAGAAGATAAAGGATCCAACGGGTCAAACAGATCTCTGTCCCCAAAGCTTCCAAGATACACGATGGAACAGAACCGCTTCCGTTCAGCACATCATAAAGAACGCAATTAGTTTGCGAGGCCAGCGGGAGAGACGATCAAGTGGCCGCGATGCGCCCAGTCCGTTGGCGCCCTTGTGGCGCGTTCGAACCAAATTGAATTTGCGTAATAAACACTTATATTTCCATCGACACAAACGCAAAGAGAGCGCGCGAGGGGCAACGACGGCTCCTGGCGCTGGAGGCTGCCAAGAGGCACTCGCTCGCGCCTCCCCAAAAGCCGCCGCCATTTCACTCGATGACCGACCCAACGACATGAAGGACTCACGGGCCATGCCGATTTCTGAAATACCAGGATAGATTAGGGCCAACTACATCGTCTATCTGTAAATTTATCTGTCAATGCGGAAGGAAAGAAGAGACATGGAACCTGAAGAACGACGAGACAGCTACTGCTTGCGTTGCTCGGTCTCTGAAGCTGCCTTCCTCTCGTATTCCCTAAATTTTTGCTGAAAACAAGACAAACATGTACGAAGAGGATAGCGCACACAAATCTTACCTGCAAAGCCAAGTACCGATTCAATTCTGTGTACTCCTTCGAGTTCTTCCGTCCTTCATCCGGCTCCTGCGCTTCAAACAACATTGGGTCCACGCCGTCGGCCTTAGCTTCGGCAATGTCCTTTTCCGTGTGTGGATTCATCGCCAAGGGCTCCTTTGCAGCGTCACGGGCCATCGCATCCTCGGCGAACACAGATTCCGGCTCCTCGTAGTCTGCGTCGTACATCACTACTGGTTTCGGATGAGAAATTGCTAAAATGGTAACCTTGTGCAAAAAGGAAAACGAATGGAACAAACGAACCGTCCTTCACCTTACTAGCCGCTCCACTCTCTTTCGGTTCCAAATTACAGTCGAATGACTCGCTCCTTGTCGTCATCGTCGGTCGAGCATCGGGGCCCAACGACCTTTCAGCCTTACACTTTGGCTTCTCTATAATTCCACAGTATACTGTAGCAAACATTGCAAGCAGTAAGCTTTTCAGTCTCAAGAATTTGTTTTCACCACCCAAAACGCAGTAAATTGGAAAATGATGTGGCTGCGCAGCAAGCCTGTATTGCAAACTTACGTTTTCCTGCTTCAGCCAACTGTAGGTCCCCTTCCGCCTTCTTCGGCTCCTCGTCTGCAACAACCTCGGCCGATGGCCTAGAAGCGCCAGGCTCAGACGGCTGCTTCTTGGATGGAGTCTAAACAGAATGATGTATATATAGAACATACGCGAAGCATAGCCGATACCGTACTTCTCGTTCTGCGGGACCTATTCCTAGCACGTCTCGTGCCGCCACTGCGTCTAGTCTTCGCAACGCGTTTCGGCACTTTCTCCTTTTCCACCGATGAGAGGAACCCTGATGATTGAGTTGCCTGCGACGAGGACTTAGTCTTCATCGTCGCTATGGCTGTCTTGTATGCAGCCAAGATAGTAGAAGGAGGTTGATAGTTTGTAGGAACGGTGCTTGGGAGCCGGATCAGTGGTTCTTGTGGTATTTTAGTCAGCTGGAGAATATATGTCTCGTAGTCGTGGCAGAAGTTCTTCACAAGCCCGTATTCAATGAATCCACGGGAGGCGATTCGCTGCAGTATGACATAGTGAATGAAGAGGTACTGGTCTTCGGTCTGTACTGCTTGCCCGCGCTGGTTCCGAATGTTTTCGATCACTACTTTCAGGCTCATCGGCTTATTGGCCATAAGATACCTAAAGTAAAGGGTATAGATGAGAAATGTCAGGCATGATTAGGGATGTCAATGTGCCCTACTGCAATGCAGAAGACAGTTACCGATAAAGAACGTCGATGGCTACAAGGGTTCCGGTTCTCCCAATTCCAGCTGAACAGTGGACCAAAGTTGGTGTCTTCCGGTCGCGGATCAGCGTCAGCATCTTGAAAGCCGTGTCAAGCGTTCGAGGCACCGTCTTGTCGGGCCATGTGATCCACTGACGATGGTCGATTCCACGGGTTTCCCCTTGGTCTGTAAACCGTATGTGTGGAAGAATAAGTTAAACCAAAGGATTACATGTCACGGTCATGTTAGTGGCCACGATGTTCTTATCAGGGTAGTGGACCTTGTCGTTGCGAATGGTGAAACCTCCAAAATTCATGGTGGCGCCTTCTTGCTTCGGCCAGTATTGGGCGCATTTTGGCTTTCCTAGTTCCTCGCATCGACACAACATGAATACGTGAACGACCTTCTCTTGCCATATCATGCGCCAGAAGTCGTGCGTAGTTGAGTCCAGAGGACCCTGGAAAGTCGACATAAATATAAGACTTGAAAACAAGCTACACACCTGAGCGCAAATGAAGTGGTACTTGAGCACGTCGAAGTACACCGAGTTCGCGTGAATATAGTCACTTGGTAGAGGAGGCTCCGACGGCAGCGACTTCAGCACGATCCGCGTGTTGTCCAAACAGACAACATCTGAAACGAAGGCTATAGAAGAAGATCTACGAGGCTGATCACCTTTGTATCGGTTCTTGGCCATGTTTGCGTCGAAGGCGCTGCGCGAAGGGTCGCTCGGTTGGTAGTTCCTCAGCTCCGTGAACTGTTCACGGAGACCCGCAAGCCCGATCGTGGAGACGTCGTTGCAGAACTGTCTGAAAGCGGCACCACCGCCGCCTGCAAAATGCGCAGCCATAGCTGAAGGCAACGACTTCGACATGATCCAGCCCTTTCTTGGCGGCGCTCCCGATCAGGAAGTGACAATCGAGTAGGCAGTCGCACCCTGCAACAAGTTTATAAGGGCTCCTGGGTGTCTCAAGTCTGCACACGTGCTCAGTGTTAGTCGTCGCCTTCAGTTGGCTGCGCAGTTTGCTGAGAGCGGTGGTGCCGCTTTCAGACTGTCCTACGACGTCTCCACAGTCTGTCTAGCAAGTCTCCGTGAAGAGTGACCTCAACGGGGCAAGATCACAAGACCATTACCAAGAAAATATTATTTAGGTACACGAACATTAAGGTTATTCAAACATTAATACAAATTGCGCCTTAATGCTGGTAGTGCTCAAAAAGCCGTGCGAAGAATTCGTCTCGTGCTTCTGGCGATAATTCTTGAATTAAGCAATTGCGAAGATTCTCGTCGTTCAGAATCTTGCAAATGTAGCGGGCGTGTTCAGTGTTCTTCTGGAACTCAACAACATGTCAGAAATTCGAAAGGATTGTCGTTACCTCTTCTCTTCCGCGATACACAAGCTCTTCAATACGCTGGCGGTGGTCGCTGTCCATGTTCTCCATGCAGTCTTCGTAGCTAACTAACAACGTCAAGAACTCGAATGCACCACAAAACGGTGGCTGGGCAGTCAAAGGCTAAAGCTTAAACATAAAAAATACGGTGACAAGCCTCAGAAAACCTTAGATGCATTCCCCTGCACATTGTTATTGTTCACTGTGCGTACTTCTTCGGCTTCAGCGGTGGCAAGCTTGTTGTTATGCACTTTCAAGCATCTCTCATCTGCCACTTCGTCCTCGTCACTCCAGTCGTCGTCGTCTGGTGGAAGCTGGGCGTTCATAGCTTCTTCCAGCTAGAACAGAAGAATTATTTCGCAAAGCGAGAAAACGTTCCTTACTATACTTTCCTCGTAATTATCACCATTGTATTCCGGAAAGAACGAGCCAAGCGTCTCCTCAAGTGGGCGATAATCTGCCGGATTGTTGCCGTTCATGCTGAAAATGACTTACAGACTTACGAAGTATAGATTTGGAAGAGAGGGAAATTTCGGCTGCGATAAGATAAACAGGCCGAGTTTAGAAACTAAAGAATAAAACACTCAATTTACGTAAAGGGGTGTACAAGAAACGTCTACGATAAATAAACTCCACCGCCGCACTTGGCTCACGCCCTCATTGGGAGTCACCGATCATGAAAAAAAAGCTACAAAAACAGGGGCACTTGTAGCCACAAGAAACAGAACCAACGAACTGCTTTCCACTACCGTAGTTTGGTCCACGTTCCTCAGGGATTAGTTCTCTGTTCGTCTGCGTTTTCTCTAATCGCACCACTGGGGACCGATGATCACGCGGCCTTGCGGAGATTCGTCTGACGCTGCTCTCTTCTTTCTACTTTCTCGTCGCTTCTCGCTGCTCTGATTACTTTCGCGTTTCCTGATTGTAATAAGCCTGTTCTCGGACGTCGCGCTGTGCTCATGGGAGCGGTGGGCCGTTTCTAGCTTCATGCTGGCGTCGAGATGCCCCTTCCGTCTTTCGCGTAGCGCTTGATGCCGAGAGTGGGCCAGGGCGGCGGGAGCCGCGTGATTGTGTGATTTTTCCAGTGTTGAAATGAAGTACACTGATCAACGCAGAGGACGAGCTTCGAGTTCTGCGGCATCTTAAGGCCTATCCATAGCCCAGCAGACGCAGGCGTGTCTGTCTTTCGCTCCTTGCATATGTCTGCTGCGAACAGATGTTCTCATTCCACCTGAACCTCTCCTTGCAACCGGTGCGTTCCCTCAAAGCGAATTGTCGATCTTCCCAGCCGACATGACCGAATCGACCTCTGAAGAGTCCTTGTCGTCGTCATTCGACGCGATGTCATCCGCTTTCACCTCTTCTGTCCTTTTCGATACGATGGCGCCTTCGACGAGCAGTCGTACTACGGTGGCGGAGTTCACTTCGTCCAATGCATGTGTATGTTTGTCTTATTCAAATAGCAATCCTTTTCATTATTTTCTAGAGCGTTTTTAACACCACTTCTGCGAGTCGCTCGGATGTCGAGTCAACTCTCAAAGACTCTGTGCCTGAGCTGTCGTCATTGGACAAGGAGGCAATCAAGAAGTATTACATTGGAGCGATGACCAACATTGAAGTAAGTAAGGAGTATCTTTGTATCTTTCTGGCACTTGGTTGCCATTGTGATTGCAGTGTTGCGCATAGATTGAAATGAACCGTCGTAAGGGTCGTGGTGGTCCTTGGGAGTATCGAGGTTCCGAGTGTTTTTTACCGTACTATGTTGTATAACTGACAGTACATTCATTCTTTTAGGCTGAAGAAAATGTCAACGCAGGTGACTTCCGTGTGTATTACCGCATTCCCACTGTTGACGAGGTATGCCAAACTGTGGCTGCCCCACTCTACGTGGTCTACAACAGCAGCGAACACGAGTTGATGCATTTCCCGATTGTCATTGAAGAAGCGCAGGATGTCGATGGAGTCAAGATGAAGTATCGTGTGGATTGTTATGGACGTGAGGTCAACGCCTTGACCTTCAGTTCTCTTCCAGCGCTGATTCGCATTTGTCGCCGGCACTCGTACTATTGGCCGAAGCTGAGGAAAGTGGAACAGTTCCCGATTCATGATTTGTGAGGCATTAATGCGTGCTTTGTACAGTAGCTATTAAACGTTTTGCAAATTCCCTGTCTAGACGATTGTCTGTGCTCTCTGCTCACCCTCGCTAACTGAATCGCCCAGTCAACTTTTATTGGCTCACGCAGCTCGGTCGTCTGCGGAGAAATGGCGAACGGATCGCGTAAGAAGGTGAAGAAGGCACCGAGGAAACAAAGTGCGAAGAAGATGCCGACAACACCCAGAAGCCAGAGCAAAAGTAGCGGAATGAGTTGTTGTGTGAAGAAGAATAAACGGAGGGAGCGGCTTCCGCGCGGGGCTCAACCTTTCGTGCGATCGCGCCCACGAGCAAGCCTCCAAGTCACGAAGACCAACGGACATCGAAGCAGATCACTGAAGCCGACTCATTCCCCGGCGACGACGTTGAAGGGTCGAACGAAGAAGGTCCCTCCAGCTGTTGGTTTATTTATTTCCTTCCTTTAATCGTTAATTTCCCTTTTAGACGGAAGCTCCAAAATCGAAGAAACGTATTTCAGACGATTCAATTCGTGCAAAGGCCAAACCGGAGAAGGTTACACAGAGCGTACAACCCGAGATGCAGTCAAAGAAAGATACGAAGAAGAAAAGGCGTGAAAAGGTGCCAGTGGTACTGGAACTGTGTTTTCCTCTGTGATGAAAGCTTTACGTTTAGTTGACGGCTCTCTCGAGAAACACGAAGAACATGAATCCTATTTACCCCATGGAATCGCTGCATGTATTCTCCGTGATGCACGACGGAAGGATGATTACTCGTTGGAAGTTCAGAGAAGCGAAGCCTCGTGAGGGTGCTGCTCAAAAAATTGTGAAGTCCAAAAAGGCAGTTCTTTTGCCAACCAGGCAGGTATGTACACATTTACATCAGATCTATTCTTCAACCCGTGTTCATCTTTACAGCATACAATGAAGAAGGCTTCAACTAGCGAGAGTGAGCTAACATCCAACATGGCCTCGAATATGTCCGACATTCCAACCGAGTGCCCCTACCAGAAGCAGGTTCCAATGACTCATGCAGATTCTTCGTGTTCCAGGTAAACTCTGCACAATTTGGATCCCGAGTAAAGAGAATCTCCAGTTACTCGTCTGAAGGCTACCTTCAAAACTTATCAAACGTGTGTATGACTTTACTCTTCAGGAAAGCTCTGTATTCCATCAATTCCTTCTCCTCCTTGACGTCAGAGGTCTCGACGAGTGAGGAAGGCAAGGGCTGTCCGAAGACTTTGAAGTGCTGCAGGAAATCTCCAGGGAAGCTGTCGGCGGAGACAAGCGTTGAGATGCCAATTCTGAGCAGAGCAGTGAGTTCACTAGATATAAACGATGGCTATAGGTGTGATGTTTAGGCTCAGAAGCCTTGCCAGGCGCGGAAGAAGAAGCTTGACGCCGCGCTCATCGCCTGTGAACAGTCTATTCATCATGTTGGATCCACTCTGAAGGGACTGAAGACGCTTGCCGGCAGCCAGCTGATACCCGAGGTTACGGACTTCGAGAACAAAATCGACACAATGTTCACCGACATGGACCGTGTACTTGAGTGGATCGCTGTTATCAGCGAAAAAGCGGAGTATTCTTATTAACTTTGCACCCACGAAGCATACGGCAAAGCAGATGAGAACAAAGTTCCTTCTTTAATGTGACTGCATAAGTAAAGACACTGATAAAGTTCAAGCATCCTCGACGTCTTCGTTCTTCTGCTCGTCGACGCTGTCCACCGGAAGACGTTCGAACTGCTTGTTCCCGCGGTACTTGTAGAACTGGTAGAGAATGATGAAATCGAAGAAGCAACAGCCCATACTGCCTGCCAGCCACGGGAGATGGCGCCAGATGTAGTCGCCTCCGGTGGACTCCAGAAGCACAGCGAGACCGTAGGTGATGTTTCCGGGAATTATGATAAAGAGCATGGTAAGTGACAGTCCTTCACAGGACTGTCTACGGTAGTTCTTAATCATCTGAGGAATTCGCCCGCCGAAGTAGGAGAGCGCGGCGAAGGTGCCAAGGGCGTAGCCGATGTACTCGCAGTTCTTATGGAATTGGTCCCAGACGCTATCGTCGGAGAAAGAGGGGTCATGGCTGCTCGGCCCGATGTGGAGAGCGAAGGCGACGAAGAGGAACATCGAAGCGATGAGAGGAAGGCTGGAGAATACAGCGAAGATCTGGGCTACTCGGCGTGCTGAAAGTGGGTCTTCCCACTTTCAGGCTCCTGCAGAAAATTTACCTCTTTTTCCGTGGTTGTAGATCCTCGCGTAGTAGACGTACTGCGCCAGCAGTATTACATCCGCAACCAGGTAGTAGAAGCCGATGATCTTCTGGATCGGCTGCTGCGCGGTCAGCATGGTTCCGACCAGGTTGCTGAGGTCACCGAAGAGCCAAAATACGACGAACATAACCGAGAGGCCCTCACACTGCTTGAGACGGTAGTTCTGGTAGAGCTGTGGGATCGTGGGGATCAGCCACAGGACGAGCGAGAGGAAGCCCATAAAGAAGCCGACCAGCTTGACGTTGGTGTCCACACAGTCGGCGAAGAGGTCGTTGATCCACAGGATTCCACCGGGGCACTCAGGGGCTGCGTGTAAGAACGACAAAGGAGAGGGAGAGTTCGGCTGCAGCATGTCGTTCGTAGATACGGTAGTGAGGGGCGAGTCTAAATGGGGGATTGGCCCATGATATATAGTAGGTATCCGCTCTAAGCTACGTCGAAATGGTGACCTGGACTCCTCAGCTAGAGATTCGGGGGCCTTTTTGGAATCCACCTCTACTTTTGGGTGGCATGAAATACGACACTCATGATTACCGTGTTTATGGAGCATCTGCGACCTTTTAGCTGCTTCTGCGATGTATGTCCTCGCCACCTGGAATACATATTTCTACGGTCAAGTTCTCAATACAAGCACGTATCTTTCCAATAGACACGTTTCCAATACAAATAACACTCGCAGTCAGAAAAGAAGGTCACCTGAAAGGAATCAAATTGTTTTCAAGAAGGGTCGCGAGGGCGAACTCCAACGATCGAGCTCCGTCAACAACGGCTTATCACCGGAGGGCGTCCCTGTTCTTCTGGGTCCCTGTAAAAACAAGTCACAGAAGAAGCTATTGCAAAAGCCATTCGACGAACTTATCACGCATGGTTTCCAGTGCTGCTTGATATATCATGTTTAGCAGAGACTTGGCTTCTAAACATGATAGAAGCTCGCAGCAGCTCAGAGGAAAATGGAACGCCGGATGACGGGAGTAAGCCTGCTGGACCGACGAACGAACGACTGGCTCCGCGGCGTAACCAAGGTACAAGACATCATGCAGACCGCGAAACGAAGAAAATGGACACACGCCTGGAAGATCGCGAACGCAGAAGAAGAAAAATGGTCGGAGACCATCATGCAATGGAGACCACCAGCAACAAGACCGTTGGGAAGACCCAGAACCCGATGGCGCGACGAGATCACCAAGACGCTGAAGACCAACGCATGGCAGCCCGAAGCAAGAAGAGTCGACCTTGAAAGATGGTTGGAATATGGGATCCGCTAATTGTAATAATTATGATTCGGAATAAAAGTTAAGTTAAGTTGATATATCATACTTACTTTCATTGGAGTGAATACGCCTCAATGAACACAATGGGCTGCATCCTAGCCGCATCTGATGTGGAAAGGGCAAACTCACAAGTGAAGAAGATGAAAATGTGTATTAGTAGCTAATTGACAATCACTTCCTCAACTACAGGACCGGTCTCAAAAACTTTGTTGCCGGGTTCGTCCCATATGAAGTGTTTGTCGTCTTCGGGCGGGTCTATGTCGGGAGTCAGGAGTACGTGCGGCTCCGGCTCCGTTAGCATCTTCTTGATCTTCAGAGGACCCATCTGCTCGAACTGATCCCCCTTGTAGAACATGTTCTTCATTGGAGCTTGCGTAAGTGAAAGATTTTCCGCTGAAATACGAGCTATTGAGAAGTCACGTCAGAGAACGCTTACTGAGTTTTCCCTTGAAGCACAGCTTTCGCTTCTTCCAACAGAATAAGACTCCGATGAGCAGCACAACCGAGACAGCGACAGAGCCGACGACGATGAGAACGATTGTGAGAACGGATATATCCTCAGAAGAGGCATCAGTCGAAGTTGTTCCCGTGGTCGTCACCTTCTCTATGCCAATAGGCGCCGCGGAAGTAGACGTCAAACGAGTTTGCTTCCGAGAGCTTCTTGAAGTTTGCTTTGGAGTAGCCTTGGACGTCGTTGGAGGTTTCGTTGGGGTAGTCACTGGATCTGAAACTCCCGTAGTCGTGCCATTTGGCTCCAGTGTTGGCGAAACATAGTCGTCGAGGGTCGAGTTGCCAGTGCTATTATTGAGTAAACTGCTGACGTCTAACGACATATCCGCATCACCAAAGGCGCACAACAGGAAGATCACGGACACTCCCACGAGAATCCTCATGGCGACCGCCCGACGACAAAGACCTCAACCGAAATGAGGAGCTTTTTGCTCGTAAAGGACAGCCGTTAGCAGACTCCCACTGTCTAAATTATACGTTGCAAGACAAGTCAGCCTTACCTAAACTTTAGTAGCGGTAAATGGCCTTTAGGTCACGTTTGAGAAGTGGCCTTTCCTTAGACACTTGTCCAAAGGCGTCCGAAACCTCCAAAGCCTGTGCAATCTTGTTCAATGTAAGCAATCATGACAGGTGAAGAAGCTTGTATTTAAAAGGAGCATCATTAGTACTTCACCGACATGGGCATACACGTGCGGTCCGTCCGTACTGAAGTTGATTCGTACTGAGTTTTGCATATGACAGCCTCAGACGACCCGGAGAGTTGTGTTTCGTCAGAAGTATCCTTCTCTGACTTGCGTGATACTATTTTTGAGTACTGTGTCATCTGCGTCTTGTCGCTGTTCGACTTCTCCTTTGCTGATATCGGCCCCTTCTCCAACTTCTTCACGACCTCCTTCTCCGTCTTCTTCTCATGTACCTTATCCTTCTCTGACTTCTGTGACAACGTCTTCACTCCCTTCTTTGAGTATTGCGTCACCTGCGACTTTTCCTTCTTGGACTTGTCCGTTGTTGATAACGGCCCCTTTTCCAAGTTCTTCACGGGTTCCTTCTCCTGCTTTTTCTCTGGTCCCTTCCCAATCTTCTTCTCGAACTCCTTGTCGGCCTTCCTTTCAGATTTCTTCTCCTTTTCTGACTTCCGTGATACCGTTTTCACTACCTTCTTTGAGCCTTGCGTCTTATCCTCTTTCGTCTTGTCCGTTACTGGTATCGGCGTCTTCTTCTCAGGCTCCTTTTCGGTCTTCTTCTCCGGCTCCTTCTCAGGTCTTTTCACTGGGGACGTATTTTCCTTCTTCTGTTCTCCAGGTTGCAGATTCGACGGACATTCTGACTCCTTCTCCGTTTGTGTTTTTTGAAAGCCGCTTTTCGTCGGTGGCGGCGCAGCTTTCGGGGCTGCCACGGGCGGGGTTGTAGCGGACACACTCGGAGCTGGGTGTTTTAGTGATCTTCTTTCCGATGAACACTTAATTAACATAGAACAACGTCCGACAGCCGTGAATGAACTTACGTTTCCGAAAACTGATTCAGCTGACTTGCCAACGTGCCGCGTCTTCTTGCGCTTCGGTCCTGCCTTCGTGCAGCAGGTCCAGCCGGCGGCGAAGAACGTCGAACTCAGAAGCGCAGACCAGAGGATCACACAGAAAGCGCTCATACAGAAGAGCATCTGTACGACCGCCCGGGTCGTGCTGCAATCGTTGAATGGGGCTGTCAGCTTGCAGGCTGCAAAGTCTCAGCGAGGGGAGTGAAGACGCTTGTCCTTCTTCTGCTGAGGGTCGCTCATCAGTAAGGAAAACCATTGTTGACAATTCGATTATGGCAGGCTGGAAGAGCACTGCTGAAATAAACGAAATATCCATAACAACAAAGTGTCGACAGACGGAAGGGAACATTCTGCGCTTCAGAAGATTTAAAGGGATCCCAGATGTATTCAGGGAATCTTCGGTCTTTGCACGAATCATGTATGTTCTGGCTGGTACGGTGCTCAGCCTTCGGATGTCCCCTTTGGGGCTTCTTGGATGTATCATGTTTTCAAGATCTTCTGCCTTCGATGTTTTGAACTTCGTCAATATATTTTGCCTGTCAAGTACTGAATAAGGAGGACGTTTCTGTTTGTTAATTGCGTCATGGATAAGCCGTGCATATGAGTGACAAGTCGCGTAGGATGTCGTCTGTTTCTGTAGCCACGATAAGCAAAGGGTAAGAAGCGCCAAATCTGATGGTAGTGGCAGAATGCGCCACCCTTCCTTTCCTCTAAGAAGCGACAGCCGCGTTCTCTTCCCATTCGAACTCTTCTGCCTCCACCGCTCAAGTAGACTGCTAAACCGTCGAGCGCCGGGTCACTCCCACTGGCCGCGAATAGTCCCTCCGTCCTTCCGTGGCGCGATAACATTTGGCGCGAAATGGTTGCGCGGGAAATGTCAGCGCTCAAATATACCCTCTTGCTCGATCGATCTACCACCGTCTCCCTGTTTCAGAAATGTCCGAAGGTGCACTGATTGCGACAGCCACCAAGGATGGCCGAGCGAAGTTCCAGCCACGTGAGTCATCGTCCGTTATCCAGCCGTTACTTACGAGGCAGCTTTTAGGCAATCGGGATAATATCTGCTTCTGCTGTCGGAGCGAGGAGAACCGAGACAATCTGACGAAGTGTCATTTCAAGAAGTGCCCTGTCAGCTTCCACGACGACTGCTTCGACACGTACAGGATTGGCGGGTTCAACCCTGTGATGATGGTTGACCGGGCCACGAAGGCCCGGCACTGCTCAAGGCACTACTGCACCTTCTGCTATGGAAACGAGCTGAAGACGAGAGCCTTCTTTGGTGAGTTGCTCTTTTTTGGTGACTTTAGTGTTGCTTGTGTTCATGGCGATTGTGTGAAGGTTTCGCACGTTTTTCGGTGATACTAGCAGTACCTGACGGTTCATTTTAATGCTCCACACTTTTAGGGAAGAAGTTCACCTGCTGCTCGCAGTGCGAACTCGCATGGCATGAAAAGTGCATCCCAGCCGGCTGCACTCTGGATGAGAACGGCGAGATCATATGCCCGCGGCATCGGATCTTCGACCGGGTCGGTGTGCACCTCTCCCACTGCGCCTCTTGCCAAGGTAAGTGCTCTATCTTTCGCCACATTGTAACTTTTCCACATTTTAGGAACTGCGAAGAAAGAAGCTCTCTTCCCATGCCGATCCTGTGTGCGATCAGTGCACATTTCGTGTATAAAGCAGGGCGGATCGATCACTGATAAGGAGCACTTGGTCGGGCAGGATGGCACAATCATCTGTCTATGGTGCCGTGACTTCGTATTCGTCACGGAAAATCAGTATTGCATGGGGGTGAGTTCAAGTCTTGCTATGCAGCCTAACAGTAAGTCTTTTCAGTACTCCAAGTCCACTGGCCTCCCTTTCGCGTACTATCCATGCGTGCCAGTGCCGAACAGCGAATATCCGAAACGCAAGGATCCAAGACTGGGCACTCCGGGATATGTGGTCGTGAAGTGGATGATCTGGAGGAAGGCCATCACCTATGGCATCCTACCGCACGCCAAGATTGTCGAAATGAACGAGAAGGACTACTTCTTTATCAACGGCATCAAACATTGCGACGAGTCACTGAAAGAACGTAGGTTTGAACATCGTTTGATTGTGCTATAAGTCGTGTTTTTCAGAATGGACTGAAGCGCAACACAAACTAGCCGATCCTATGACCAAGTTACGGCTGCGTGACGACCAGAAGCCGACGAAGGACCAGAATCCAGAGAGCCATGTGAAGATTGTAAATGTGAGTGGAATCTATTGGCTGCTTTCTAATCGGTGTTTGTATTGTAGTACTACATGCGATGGGACCCTGAGAAGGAGAAGCTAGTGAGGGCGACGATCCCCAGTACAAATAAAACAAGCAAAGTAGACAAGTACTGCGACTGCAAGGGCGTAAACGGTGAGCGCTGTGGGTTTGGGGCAAACTGCTACAACCGAGAGTATTTTCGAGAGTGTCCAAAGGTAAGAATCTTCTAGGTACTTATGATGTTTCACTGCCACTTGTAGGACTGTGGTAGGGGCAAGGATGGCACTTGTCTGAACCGGGTGGTAACGACCGGCAAGAAGTGTGGGAGTGACGTCATAGAAGTCTTCGACTCTGTGGTATGTGGGAAAGGAGTCCGAGCAAAGAAGGTCATAGAACCGGTAAGACATTGCTGCTTTGGAAAGATAATCTCAGGAATTTAGGAAACATTCATCGACGAATACTATGGGGAAATCATCAGCGCGGAGGAGGCGACGCGGCGCATGAAACGGATCTCTATTTACAGAAATCAAGAGGAGAAATTCTACACCATGAATATCAAAGGCTGCTATATAGACGCGAAGGAAGTAGGCGGCGTAATCCGATATGTGAATCACAGCTGCGCTCCGAACTGTGAAATGAGGCCCATCGAAGTACGTTAGAGGCAAGATGCAAGCTACCGGACGTCGTCAGGCTCTCTGCTAAATGGGAGGGATTTGCCTCCCTTGCACGCTCAGCTGCATACGGTATGCTAGATCCCACCCATTTAGCAGCGAGCACTACTTGAGACCCTCGATCAGCGCTCATTTGACTCTCTTCTTTCAGTGCGATGGAACCATACGACTAGCATTGTTCTCCACCCAGAAGATAAAGGTTGGTCAGGAGCTTACGTTCCATTATGGCATGGAGACGATGGCTGACGAAGTCGGACCTCTCCCGGACTGCTACTGCGGGACGAAGGAATGCAGAGGTGTACTGGGGTACACGAAACAAGAGAGGAACAAGCTCAAGACCTCAAAATCGACCACCGAAGGGAAACGTAATGTTCCCTTGTAGATTACACTTTAAAATCAGTGCTTTCAGCTGGACTAAACAAAAAGAAGAAGCCTCCGACACTACAACGTTCGAGCAACATACTACTAAAGGAGCATAATAACGGTCCATGTGCTGGTAGAGGCGTCGGGAGGAAGAGGAAGTGGACGGAGTTACGACCTTCAAGTTAGTTAATTCTTGTCATGAACGAGCATTTAAATTTTCAATTTCAGGGGAAAATGCAGGATCTTCTCCTGCCATCTTCGGCGAATCAACCGAGTGTCCCGTTCGAGAAGGTTTGCCAATCGAGGAGCTGCAATCACCAATATGATGTCCTGTCCGAAGGATACTTCATTCACGTTCACATGTATTCTTAGCTCTCGTACTTCGATTCGTTTTTTTATAAACTATTTATTGCCTTTGATGTCATGGTTCTGATGGGGTCAAGAAGGCAGCTCGGAGAATGGGGTGGATCGTCTTCTACGCCATGGCCACAAGTAGCTCCGCACGGGAAGGATGCGAAAGGGGAATCGACAGGGCAACTCCTTGTTTGGGCAACTCCGCGTGTGATCCGAGGCTACCTCTGAACCTCACATGTCAGCTACTTCTGAGGTGTCTTCAATTTCTCGCTTGATCCAGCTTCTCCGTTCACAATCGTCGGTAACTGAGGAGTGGGTAAGGAGTAGGTAGCTGACTTATGCAGAAACATTCTTCCACACTTTACAGACGCAGGTGCGTCTGTCTTCTGCGTCTGTTGTGTCCGTCTGTTGAAATATGGCCGGCCTGCGTCTGTAAACGCCCACCCACAGCGTCACGCCATACAACAACAGACGTACAGTATGGCCCGGCTTTTAAGGATTCTTCTACCAGAAATCGCAATGTTTGAACGTCGATTTTAGTGAAACAGATTCTCTTCAAGTGCTTCGGTCTTGCAACGAAGTTACCGTCTCACTATGGAAGCTGCACAGCGCGAGTCGACGTCCCCTCGCTCTCATCGATGCTGTGAGGGTTAGGCGTGGTACTCGTACCTGTTTGGCTTCGGACCTATTTGCGCTTGGAATTTTTATTTGAGTGTAATAACGATGTTAGGAACATCCTTGTTTATGCGTCGACCTTCTTCAGTAAATCTCTGCGTGAATCTCGCATCTACTTCGTGAACTACTCCGTCATTTTTTCTTCCATTCAGGTTTACGATGCTGCGTCCAACGCCACAATACAACCGCTACGGCAACGGTCGAACGGGCGTGGCGCACTGGTACCCATCATCCGCCATCCTCATTTCGACCTTCGTTCCTCAAAAGTAAGAAATGTCTCTTTCCTCTGGTTCATCTTTGATTTCAGGCAGGAATATGTCCCCATCGAACAATACAATCCGGATAAGGGCGTAAAACTCCGCTTTGTGGTCAACTTCCACCGATATCTTTTTGAGGTGGTGTATTGCCGGCCACGCCAGACCACCTTCCGCGACCTGCAATCCCGCATGACCAATATACTCAGAACGAGGTACGAAAACGCGTTAGGAGCGAGAACGTTCCAGTGGGAAAGCACGCTTATTCCATTGGTCGATGATTATGGTTCTTATGAAGTGTTGGTATGTTGGCGAGCAAGCGATTAGGTATTCTCTGTTGCTTTCAGGACTCTCAAACCATTGAAGATGTACTGTACGACGATAACGTCAAGTACCTGGACGTCATTGGAGTCACTTACCGAATCATAAGAGACGCACCGGATATTGGCAATTTGACCGTCGCTCATCGACTTTTTGCTGGGACGACAGTTATGCCCGCCATCGAAAATAGGGAAGCTTTCGCCAGAGTCGAGAAGTTCTCCTGGTGGGTTGGCGAATGCACGCCCGATCGCCACCTCCCTCCTCTACATCGAGGTTCGTAGATTGAAGATAATTTGCCCTAATAACTCATTGTAGGTGCAGATGGGCAGCTGGTGCTGGGCCAGTGGACAAAGATCCACGAGGGCGTCTTCCTCGACCTAGAACAACAATACATATCGAGGAACCTCGCCGTTGTGGCCGACCTTGGCTTGGAATATATAGCGACGGCCCATTCGCCGCTCGGGATGATCATGGCACCTATCTACAACGCGGATGACTTTATCTTCACCAGGAGGCAGCAGCTACACTGCAGCACCGGCCCGCCCGATGGATGGTACGCCCTCTATGAAATGACCTTTCTGTATGCTATGCTTTTCAGCTACCGCCTTCTCTCGTACAACGTTCTCGCCAACAAGTACACGAACAGTAAAACCGCCAGGCACCCTTGCTTCCCATACTGTGACAGCGGGGCTTTGTTCGACACCATCCGTAACCCCTTACTCCTGAAAGAACTCAAAGGCTACTTGGCCGACCTCCTGTTCCTGCAAGAAGTGGACATGGACCTTTACGTCACTCATCTTAAGACCTACTTTGAGGCTCTGGGATACGACTCCATCTACGCAGGGAAGGGAGTCAATGGGGAGGCCCTTGAAGGATGTGTCACGGCCTTCAATCGGGCGAAGTTCGAGTAAGTTCCTTGTCCATTGAAGGCGGCTTTATTGCAGTGAATTTCAGATACATGGAACATGATATAGCGCTCTTGTCCCAATTCGTCTCGAATGGGGATCATTCCGACATTATCCACTTGCTTGACCAAGATGAAGCCGAGAAAAACCTCTTTCTTAGCCGTACAAACGTCAATCTGGTTCGTTGGGCCTACGTTCTTTACTATTCCTAGTTGCACCGATTTCAGGTAGTTGTTCTACGAGAACGATCCACAAACGACGTTCTCATCACCGCGAATACTCACCTATACTTCAACCCCCAAAACGAGAACATCAAGGTCTTTCAAGCGGTGCTGTGCTGTCGCCACTTAGACGATGTCTATCAGAGACTAATGTGCATTGGAGGACACGAACTTTGGACAGGAGAAATAGTGAAGATCCAAAAGAAGGAGCAGCCACCTAGGATAATCTTCGCAGGGGACTTCAACTCCACACCCACGAGTGCCGTCTTCAATTTCCTGCGGTATGGAGTGGTCAACGATAATGATCCGTGCTGGAAGGAGGGTCCCGCTCAGGCCTTCCATATGCCGCACGAGCGATATTTCCTTAGTCTCTGCGGCTCTCCGGCTTACACCAATGTGACCGAACATCGGGACGAAAAGGGTCAGACGGCCGGGTTCACCGGGTGCTTGGATTACATCTGGGGAGACCCGGATATCAAGGTCGAGAGAATTATCCCGATGCCGCAGGAGGATCTGGTGACGCGCTTCACCGCACTACCGTCACTGCTTGCGCCTAGCGACCACATTGCGTTAGTGTGCGATGTTAGCTTTCCTAGCAGGAGAAGAATATAATTTTATATGTATATTACTATTTCTATGTCGTTGTCAGTTGTAACAGTGTCGAAGAACTACATCTGTTCTGATTTTGCTGT
The DNA here is from genome assembly GCA_016648015.1 of Steinernema khuongi. Classification (NCBI taxonomy): domain Eukaryota; kingdom Metazoa; phylum Nematoda; class Chromadorea; order Rhabditida; family Steinernematidae; genus Steinernema; species Steinernema khuongi. Next base: position 1,190 of record JADLIF010001074.1, on the reverse strand, counting down.
ACCCTTTTGTTTGCGAGATGTGTTCCGGCCACATGTGGGTGCGGAGGGGTTTCTTTAACGGGAACTTTAGTGTTACCGTGTAGACAGATACCGTAGACCGTCAGAAACGGTAGGTGAGTGGTTTCTATCCTCTGATTGGGTCAAGATCTGTGGCTTACTTCGGAGTTGAGCCTTGCTGAACCCGTGTCTGCCAAATCTCCGGAAATCCGCATTCGTCTTATGAAGAGAGTTAATCAAAATTGACCGAGAGCGACGCATGGAAGTTTTCGCGCTGTCCTCGGTAATTAATGTGGCCCCGCGAAGTATTATAGGAAGCATGGCGTGTACGTCTGCAGTATTTCTTAAGTCTCGCTGTTAAGTATCTGGACTTTTGGGTCTTCTTCCTGTCTAGACGATCACTCAAGTAAGTTTCTGTTGAAGATTGCCTGGAACGGTCGTAAGCCACGTGAGACGGTCTGTCGCTTTCCATTTGTCTAGAGACAGTCTTCCCGCCGTCCTAGAACTGTTTTGAGAAGGTCGAAAAGTTTATCAAAAATCAGACCTCCTTTGTTCCCTTGATCTAGCTTGAAAGTTGAACTGTCATGCAACGTCTCATGCATAGTCCAACGGCCCCTTCTTTCAACGAGAGGGGAATCCCCAACTGTAACCTGGACTTCTCTGCAGAGTCCTCATTAGTCTCCAAAGTTTGCACTTCTGGCGATCAAGAACCGTCCTAAGGACGCGAGAAATATTTCTGCGATTACATCTCAGCCTTTCCAAACCTTTCACGGCGCCTACTCGCGCGCAAACAATTACCTCATGGCGAGCGCCCAAATTGGCCCAATTCGGCGCCCCCTGATGCAAACCGTCGCTGTCAGCCCAGCTATTTGGCTGAGTTTTTGCGGTGTTTTCACGGAAGCCTCGCAAATCAACTTACCGAAGAGAACCGCTTTAAAGCTGTTTGTTTAGGCCCTTCCGAGAACGGCCCAATTACTCGCAAAAACACGATTATTTAAGGGAAGTGAGCGAGCCACTTCATGCTGAGTGGGTGAGATTGTCTCGAGCAAGATGCGAAAACATTTTTTTTCAACATTTATTGAACAGATTCAGTACATTTCGTACGCTGCTATCAAAACCGCCAACTGCTCTTCTTGTTGATTCTCTCTTGTCGTGGTCGTGTCTTCTCGGCACTGTTCTTCCTGACGTTGGAC
>JADLIF010001073.1:0-47961 GCA_016648015.1 Steinernema khuongi | reverse complement strand
TGGCCTAAGCAGCGACAACAGCAGAAGCGAAAGGAGAAAGTATCTCCTGTGGGCGGCCATTAAATCGAAACAAATAGTGACTGCTAGCGATCACGCCTCACTATATATGAGTGCGATTTCACACGAAAAAAGCCAGTACGTAGAGCAAAATTTGTTTTGCTGTACTTAACTGAGAACGTTCAGTAGGTGAAGTACTTTTTTGGACAAGCTCAATATGACTAAAAATGCACTGCGTAGGGTGAAGTGCGGTGCGCGTACTTGGCGGGGAACTTTAGGAGACAGGTGGGTGTCGGAAAGAACGCATCCAAGGTGGATGATTTCTGTGTATTTCATGCAAAAAATACGTCACTCTTACGAAGTGGAAAGTGAAAAATATTTTTTTACTGCTTGAGATATGTGGTCTCTGATCAAATGTAGACGCTTGCACTGCTTTTAAAATTATTGTTTTTGGCGTGTGGGCGCAAAAGTATGCGGTCTTTGATCAAATGTAAGTTTGTACTGTGTCCAAGAGCAGTGAAAGTAGAATATGTGCCTCTACATTTAACCGCATTTAAATATTGCTACAATAAATTTAAATGTTGTTCAAACCAGTCGACGCGAAGATCGGTTTGGAAATCGAGCCTCTCAAGTATGGCTCTCTCAAGATTAGCATTAGCTTTCTGCAGCTATCACTTAAATGAATCACAAACTGAGAAGTGGTAGCAAAAATAAGAACATCACAATGATTAACTTAACTTCTTTTAAAATCTGGTTTGTGGTGTATATACGATGTATTTTAGTATTTGACACAATCATGGTATGAAGATGTCGTTTTGTTATTACATATAAATGTCTCAGTAATCGAAAGAATGACGCAACTTTGAACTCGGGCTTACCCAATGATCACGTTCAAAAACTCTTCCAGTGGAATATGATCATTTTTACATGATCAGGGCTTTTTCTAAATTTAACCATATTTAAATGACCAACATTCGTATGTTTTTGCTTTCTTTGCGATATGCATTTGTGATCGGATTCTTTTATGTTGAGATCGGATTAGTATTTTCAGTGACGTACTGTTCTGATATTCTACATTTTTGGTGTATGCATAGCCGGTGAACTTTGATCGTTTTATTCCATATGATATAAACAATTTGGTTCTATTTAAACGGATGGATATATTGCACAGAGGTACCAAGCGCAAGTGTTGCGATGTGGAAAGTTGTGGTAAGTTTCTGTTCCAGCTTCCTTTAAATACTAGTTTGTTCTAGATTTTCCTCGCTTTCCTAGCTCTCTCGGCCGGAAAGCTTAAAGAAGAAAAAGAGCCAGATAAAGGACCTAAAGAAGGAAAAGAGCCAGAAAAAGGACCTAAGGAACCAAAGTGTCATCAGCATGAGAAGCATGTGACGTACGGACCTTGTGAAGGAACATGCGAGAATCCTGTACCCGAATGCAAAGACGGATGTGGACCTCCGGGGTGCTACTGTTGGCCTACCAAACAATTTGTGCGCAACTCTACAAGTGGACAATGTGTTCATATCAAGGACTGCAAAGGTAAGTCCCATGTTGAAAGAATCTAGTGGGAGAGAAATTCAGGGACTACCATACCACCTAGATTCTCCACGCCGAATCCAAGCGAAACGACAGAGACCATACCCAGTATGTCGATGAGCCCGGAGACAACGCCACCGTCACCTGGAGCACCTTCCTCTAGTGGCACAAACTCTCCGGCTACTGGGTCAAACACTCCAGGAAGTAACAGCTCACCAGCATCGATGTCCCCTATCACCGGGTCGCCGACCACTGCAGGACCTTCTTCTGGTGGCCCAAGCTCTCGTGCAAGCAGCTCTATTCCCATTAGCGGTTCGCCAGCTTCGCACATTCCGGGAACCACTGAAAACCCGATGACCACTCCTTTTGGCACCACCTATCCCCCGTTTTAAGGTGCATAAAAAATCACAGATCATCACTATTTTTGGGTGGGATATGATAAATCATTCGTATCAATATCTTAAGCATAGCACACAGAAAGATGGACCGGGCTGTAGAACTTTTTGCATTTCGTCTTTTAAAGTTGCATGTCCCAACAACTTCCAGTCAGATTTTTCACATCTTTTTCACATCTGTTTTAACGCCGCTCTACTTTATATCACGGCATGCGGCACCATGCGGTTGGAAGTGGAACATGTTCTGGAGTCGAAACTTTAAAACTCTTCATTACTGGATGGTGACTCGTCTTCGACACCTGTGGTGATCAACTTCCTACACGAGGTTGAAGATGTGAGATGACACAATTCCGCAGATTATAAACATATTTTTATTTCATTTTTATTAGGCACCAAATAATGTCATATTAACTTCTTTGCGGCTCTGAAGAGGGGCTTCATAAAGTCCATTTTCTTTTGCTCGCGTAGTTCGACTTTGAGCACGGCAATCTCCATGATCTGCTTGTCGATTTCCTTTTTCATCATTTTCTCCCTATCTTCAGCCTTCGCCGTCTTGAGTTTTTCCGAGAAAGGAACCACGGGGCTCTTTTCTTTCGTTGTAAATGAGAACGTCCGGGAAACGAATCGGGAAAATGAGTTCTTATGCGTCGTCTTCTCGAATTGCTTCATTTTCTGCCGTAGATCGTTGATCTCCCTGGCGTTGTTCCTCAGCTGCCACTTAAGGTTCAAAACTTCCGCAGAATCCTTGAAAACTGGAAGAATTTTGCCCACTGGAAGCTCCGCAAACGCAGTGTCGTGTTCCGAAGGCGTCGAAGGGATCAGAGCAAGTTCGTCTTCGAACCGAACAGTTTTTATTGAGCGTGGAGCCGTCGGCTTCTTCAGGTTTGGTGGAGATCGAGTGCTGATTATAGTCGCTTTGCTTGCATCTGAACTGCGTAGAGTCTTGCCACGATTTGGCACCGGCTTGTTTGGGATCGGAGTTCGTGGAATTCTACTGTTGTTTTCCCATAGATTTTCTGGCTTCTTTGTGCTTTTTGAACGCTCACCGGCTACAGGCGTCGACCGAATCACCTCGTGAAAAAGAGTTTTCTGCTTCGAATCGCGAGAGGAGCGAACCGAAGTGTTCTTTAGCACAGGAATCCCGGAACGCAGAGGCACTCCTCCGTGGGAACGAGTTTTCAGATTCAGGTACCCCTCGAGCGAGGCATGAGCAAAACGTTTTTCTGTGGAGTCGCAGGAGCTTCGAGAATGCGGCTTCTTTGCGTTGCCGGACTCACGAGACTGGTCGAACTCATTTCGGGTTTGATTCTTGCGGGAAGTCGAAGTGGACGGGCGGCGTGGTGGAGATCGAATGCTGATTATAGTCGCTTTGCTTACATCTGAACTGCGTAGAGTCTTGCCACGATTTGGCACCGGGGTCTTCGGGATCGGAGTTCGTGGGATTTTGCTGTTGTTTGCCCATGGATTGTCTGGCTTCTTTGTGTCTCCTGGACGCTCCATGGCCATAGACGTTGACGGAATCACCTCGTGAAAAAGAGTTTTCTGCTTCGAATCGCGAGAGGAGCGAACCGAAGTGTTCTTTAGCACAGGAATCCCGGAACTCCGAGGCACGGGGTAAGTAAAGCGCTTTGCTGCGAGCTCGCAAGGGCTTACAGAATGCGGCTTCTTTGCGTTGCCGGACCCATTGGACTGATCAGGCGCACTTCGGGCTTGATTCTTGCGGAAAGATGACGTAGACGGGCGGGAAAATGAAGTCGACGGGCGAGACGAGCTATCCTTAGTCTCTTGAAATCTCGAACTGTCAACTTCGATTACCCTTTTCATCGATTCTTCTCGGATCCGAAACAGTTCCAGGAGAATCTTTCTGTTGCGGTCAAAACGTTCAGCGAGCGATACCATTGTGTGTAGTCTAAACTCAATAACTCAGTTTTAAGTTACTTATATACTACGATAGCATCGCTTATTCGATACTCACCTCTGCATGCTTGCATCGCTTTGTGCTCGCATTGCTTTCACACAACCAATGACTCTTTGTGTTCACTACTGAGCAGCATCAAACGTAATGCGAGAATAAAGTGATGCGAGTCTGTTGATAATGGAAGGATATGATGCATTCGACAATAGCAACACCATGCTGCAATCGGCGGGTGCCGACTCAAAAAATACCGAGCCCGATCTTTTAGCCCAGCTTACGAGGCGAGTCGAAAGAAGGCAGCGCAGAGCCTGGAGTGAGCACTAGAGATTAGAAGTGGGTAGGCGTTTAATTGGATAAAGGACCGGTAACTCAACCTCCTTACCCCTTTCACATGAAAGTGCTTTCCAAGGAATACAATAAAGCAATATTAAAATTCGATTGATACATAGTCTCCTTTGAATTCACTTTCTAGAATAATTCCCCCCACATACATCACCTTGCATGTGCGTCACGCCACAAATCATCCCCAAAACGATCAACACGCTTAGGGACGCGAAGCACCGGCGGTGCATTGGGAATCCTCTTTGCAGTCGATAAACACTGCAGGTGCGCGTCCAGCGACCATGAGTCGTCTTTTCTATTACCTATTCATATTCCTTCTGCTTCTTGTCTTACATAATTCTGCTGATGATTCTCATGTCCGCGTCAAACGGTACGAGTATGTGGTGGCCGTACCGTACAGCAGCGTACGAATTCAAGGATACAATCCGTTGATCCAGTGGATTCGCATCTTGGGAGGGATGTCCGAAAACCTCAGATTTTGGGGATGAGTTTGAACGAATGTGAAGTGATATGTGTAAGCGATAAATAAAGAGATAAACTCGATCTAAGCGAACTGCTTCGGAGATACCAAAGACTAATGGTGCTAAGAAATACCGTAACTTGCTGCTTTCGTCTTTGCACATCTGGATTTCATCGCCGCAGTGACTATGACTGGCAATTCCCTTAATCTGTGATGAGTGAAAGTTCTGGAAGAGTGATGATCGGCTTATGTTCTCGAAATGTGGATGCTGGGTGCAGCGCGTCCTCCCAAAAATATGCGATCACATATGTCCATACTTTCCCACAGTTGGTCCAGTATGCGTTTTCCACTCCTCTATCTCCTCCTCATCGCCGTGCTTGTCCAAGGCGTAGTGCGTGTGAAGCGCTACGAGTACAACGTGAATGTCCCGTACAGCTCTGTGAAGATCCTAGGCTACAATCCTGTCGTCGAGTGGATTCTTGCCTTCGGAAAGCTGTCACAAAACTTCAGATACTTCGGCTGATTGATGTGCTTCTCTGCCAGTTCATCGTCTACGTAGAATTGTCTTGAAAATGTGTCCCATTCTGCAAGACCGTGGAGAACTTTGTCACCCCTCAAATACGGACCATTCTTTCAGTTCTTTGATCCATTTATTTGTTGAAAAAATGGAATAAACGATACATCAGAAAATGCGCATTTCCTCCTAAATCCTTTGAAACAGCCGTTCTGGATCTAAACCAACACCGAGCAGTATATAAGCTTTACTGTAGGTGACGCAAACCTTTCTCTCCGTGTTGCGCCTGGCTTGACAAGTTATCCATTAGTTCTTTCCGTAGACGATTAAACTTGATCTTCCTGACAATGACTTTCACCACTACGTCGGTGCAGAAGGAATAGAGCAAATAGGCGACGATGATCACGATGAAGGAGAAAGATACGACTATGCAAATAGGAGTTGGTGCGCCAAGGTCCTCCGCAGTTAAGCCTTCAAACGCTGTATGTTTTAAGTAAATTTCCGTTGAGTTGTCCATCGTGACTGAAATAGGGCCGTAAGTGAACTGGAATCACATAAAAAGAAGCCTCGACTTTCAAAATGGAAGCACATTTCACGTCCGCGACTTGGCCAATGAATTAATCTCTTCGGCGGGACATCTGACGACGTCAGTTTACTTTACGGCCCACGTAGAATGGGAGTGCCGGCATGTTCTGACACCGCATTGGCTATTTACGTCACGTGTTTTAAACAATTAATGAACATGCGTTCTCCAGGATGCCATAACAGTCTTCTGCGCATAGGGGGGACGACTCACTTCGGTGTCCATGGATTTTAAGCATCGGCGTAAATGTTTCGTCAGACGTATCCCATAGTTTTCTTCGTTCAGCGTCATTTGACATGTCGTGGTCGCTTGAGCACTAAACCATACATGGTGACCGGAAGAACTGTTCAATTAAAACTAAAGCCTACGCCTAAACCAAAAAGATCCTTTTGTAGCATAATTAATGAAGTCTTTGTAAAGGAGAGCTGAGCAAAATCAGTGTCGGTATCTTAACTCAGCCTCCTTATGTTTGTCAGATATTCTGACGCTGCATGCCATAAAAAATGTCTAGGCATCAATTATTGTGGTGTTATTGGCATGTTTATCAGACGATTGCGATACACTCTTCCTCTTCATACTCTGTGAACATGAAATCACCTAACATTCACAAACTGACGGATAGATCACGTTGCGTTCCTGTAGAATGAACTAGTACCTTCCGTCATGGACAATGGGAAAATTCTCCTAGCGAAAGTCTTCTTACACCTCTTGAGCGTCAGTAGATCAAAAACGCCGCTTTGAATCGTCTCATTGCAGGTGAAGTATATGACCACAGCACTGGCTACAATCATGTTATTGTCTCTCTCTCTCTCCGTACGATTGTCTGCTTACCGTGACACGCAATCCAACTGCTGTGGCCGATAATTACTAGCACAGGTGGCGCGAGAAAGTATTGAGCGTAGACATACACAGCGTCGGCTACAAAAATGAAGCAACAAATGGCGCATGACTGATATATGAGCTAGAAAGGAGATGGTGCTCGAACAGAACATGAGAACTCCTGGCGGATACCTGTTTTTGCATCTTCGTGATCTTCGGCGTTGTCACATTGCGACACTTGTACCACACGGAAATGGCCAGAGTGAAGTAGATTATGGAGATGACGACGATGACAGTGAAGTTGTTGAAGGTGTGGTAGACGCTGTGGTACTGAAAACGGCGTTTTAGAATTACGAAACGAAGTAGAGGGCTCGTATACTTCCAATGGGAGTCCAAAGGGTACAGGGAAAGGAAGCTTTTGAGTGAAACGCTTAGGATCTTTTATGGTACGGTGACCTTTGTTTGGTAATCCAGTACTTGGTAACCCAGTTTAAGGAAAGTCTTAAGGGAATGTTTGGACGGTACCAGTATCGCATTTGTATTTGAGCCAGTCCAAAAACAAATACCTTACCTCTTCCGGGTGAGTGTCCAATTCCGGAATAAGCACGTATGGACTATTATACCAAGCATAGCCTCTTGTAGAAAAGCTGAACGTCTTTGAATTCCAAGACATGAACGCTCCGTAGATAAAAGGCGGAATGCACCAGAAATACGTTCGAACTCCAGCAAACAACGCATCCGTGACTTCAGGGAACCACAGATCCAAGGCGCGGTTGATACCAAGCGTTATGCTGGCCAAACATGTCGCGCACCACAGTCCTACACGACTATTTGAAATGGAAGGCTCGAGTGGGACCTACCAAGAGCAATGGATCCCGTAAAGTAGATAAATACAGGATGTGTGCAGTACATGGCGCCTTCTATGCTCAAGTAGCCGGTGATGATGCTGTTGGCTATCAAAGTGGCCATGTCGAAGAGACCGAGCAGAAACATGAGCTTGTAGCACGAATGTTTCCGGAGTTCTCTTCTCATTAGAACCACCATACAAGGCAGATACATGACCTGGAATTTGCATTGACTACTGATCACTTTCCTCGTCTGAAGTATTACCTCCAGAATGACTCCAACTGTGATGTACACCGAGCCGAGCATGACGTTGGGAGATCCTACTTTAACGTTCTCTAACCCAGTGCAGTTATAAAGACGGGCGAATTCCTCTTCATGGAAGAAATAGAGGTTCATAGTGTGAAGCCTATAAAACAGCTAAACAGAATGAGATGAAGGAAGGGGGGGGGGCAAATGGAAGCGGAAGGAGGAAATACTGCATTTGTATCGTACTAAACTGTGACGTCTGTTATGTACAATTGAGAAAAGTCGCGAGCACACAAATCTAGACAAAAGGGAGACCAGACAGTCTGCCACACAGCCGAACGTGCGAACTTTCCACTTAGGAAGAACAATTTGTGTGTGTTTAAGCGAACTCACATGGACCTAAAAGCCCCAGGCCGAAGAACACAACGTTAGAAAACCTTTGTTTTGCTCGTTTTCACAGGGAAAGACTTGACCGCATTAGCAGAAGTAATATCGTTAACCGTTCTGAACAATGCGCACAAATCGGCCATTAATCGAATAGCAAGAATGAAAAGTTTGGTCTTAGGATTGAATAGGTAGTCCCTTAAGCACTTGCTCCCTTTGAGGGGTCTCAATGAGGTGGACAGTTTACAGATAGCTCCTACGATACCGTTTACTAACATCCCGTTTTACTATTACAGAATAACAAAAGGATTTTCTTAGAAAATTGACGGAACATGCATACCTACTCCCAGTTACCAGAAACAATTCCTTAGTCTCCGGCAGATACGCAATAGAACCGGCGACACCCATTTGACCCCGTCGCCCATAATTTGTGTAGCCGCGCGGTTGTTTTCGCCAGTTTTTATAAAATCCAATCTGTGTCATTATACGTGATTCACTCCCATGCGACTCTGTGAGAGTTGTGCTACTTCTCATAGCATACAATTACGATATTTTGACAAGACGCCGGGCAATGGTTTGTCTTGAAGTGCAAAACTGGTGAAAAAGTCCATGGGTGAACAATTTTAATGTTTTGATAATGTACGAAACTACCCGGAACTAAGCTATGTTTTTCAGCAAGTACCCTGTACAACTTGGCTGTCCAGCGCCCAGTCGCACGTAAGTGATACGGCGACCAAAAAGGTATTTACGCTATGGTGAAACGTGAAAGTTGCAGGAGCCTGTGCAGAGAAGCGAACTCGAGGGTCGACTCAGGGCTCATTCCGTGACCATAACCCTATGTGGTCTCTGATTAAGACGGAAAGTAGCTTTTTTGGCCCCATCGCAGCTTCTTTCCTTCATTTTCTTTTTGCTAGAAAGCTTTAAGAAGCTGCGATAGAGATTAAATTGTAGTAACAATGTAAAAGCCGTGCTAAAACGCTCAGTACAACTGCACTCATTAATTTACATAATTTTCCATGAAATGCACATTGAACGGCCTACGCAAATTTGGAGCTTTACTATATAAAGACCCAGGGTAACTACCATCGTCTTTCAGAAATAGCAGAAAACAACGAACCGTTTCTGTTCGGCATTAGTAAGGACAAGAAAGTATTATATTGTGGACTTGTTGACTCGCATAATGAAAAGGGAACGACAAGATACAATTCTCTCCCCTATACGGCAAATTAATGTTTACCATATTGTGCCTTAGTCGCTTGACGGTCTTTAACCGTCAAACATCCAGTACTCAGCTAACAACTTTTTGTAAGTGCGGAGCTTATTATCCAAACATCCAGTATACGGTAATGAAAACATTAGGTTTAAGGATAACGATGAATCAGCGCTGTTAGCGAAGTTAGTTAACGTCCTTGTTGATTCTATCACGTCAATGAGCTAACAAAGGGTATCTTCACAACCTCTTTCGGACATGTATTTAACTCCCATAATAACTGAGATTATCTGTTTTAAGCAAATTACATTGTTCTCATGTCTCTCGTGAGCGAGTGACCTATAAGTTGTTTGGATCTTCTGTTACTATGTATGTGGTACCAAAAGGCAAAACACAGATGCACTGGGGGAGATGGAAGATGCCAACATATGTAAAACGTGTACGTTGATTCCAACGGTTGAGAAAATTTCGTTTCAAAATGCCTTAATTTCTGGCTAAAGTTTTCCAAATGGGATTTTGGTGATTCAGAGGTATGACTAATTGGATGCAGCAAACATCTAGGAACAAGAGCTTTCCTCAAAAGTGTTTTCCGGCTCCGCTTTTCCACATAGTTGTTCACAGTCTCTGTCAGTTTCATTACATGCCAAAAACAACATTGTTTCACGTTGTGTGACGGAGCCCCTGAAATTATCTAGCTCTCAACAATGGTTGTTTATGCTGTGTCATCGATGGTGATCAATGGAAAAGACTTTTGTTGAGTTTAGGGACAATCTTACACAAATAATTTTCATTCAAATTCAGAGCGCTTCCAGCTTACGTACATTCTAATTAAAAGATGGGAACATGCTAATACATATGGCGAGAAAAAAGCGAAAACGTGAGGGAGACTCGTACTCGGAACCTTAAAACAATAAGTGTTGGCGTTCGGGGAACTTGTATTTAACCAGGAATAGTGCGTTTGGAATCGCTCTGCTCGTTTATGTTTTTCCTCCCTTAAATGTCAGGAGTCCTGTGGATCAGGTACAAGTACGTCTGTTCGATAACTGAATAAACTACTGATGCTGACTCAAAGCCAGGTCTTGATCCTAGTTTACTCGACACTACTGAAATGTATGTTGGACGCAGAGGCTGCATTTAGCGCCGCCAGTGAACCCACACGCAGTTACTGTCTCGGCAATATTAATGACCTTTATTGCAGGTTCAAGGGGTTCAAAATCTGTTGAAAATAGAAGACTCCACTACTACGAAAGAAGAGTATGGACATTCCCTTTATGCTTGCTTGTTCTTGTCCATCCGGATATCTATTATGACTGTCCATCCTAATGCTCAACTAGAAACAGGTGCCGTCTGTGACAGCTACTTCAAATTTCGGACTTGTCTAGTGATTCACGAAAAAGATCATCAGAATTTAAGAACCATGGATTCGACTATAGATCCCATCGATGTTCTGTTCATAAAATTATTTATCGCATTTAGAAGATAGCTCGCATTTATAGTTATATCACATTTTGGGACACTTGGAGCAATTACATCCGGAAGGAGTTCGCATAGGAGACGGAAGCCGAAAGGAGTGTTCGTATATCACAGTGTTCTGATAACAACCAGGATTTACAGGGGAGACTACAACGGGCGGGGTGGACAAGGGAATGTGAGATCAACATGTAAATAAAACCTCTGATGTGTGTCTATTTACAGGAAAATCTGCGCGAGGAAATGCGTGGGGCTCGAGAAGAAGGAGAAGCAAAATTGATAAAGTACATTGGAGGAGATCCAGAAAGGACCCTTATACACCGAACAAAAGGCCGTTTACCCGACATTACCGGTCAGAAAGTTGAGTAATTGTACAGTCGAGCGCACACTTCACTGGCTACGCGTAGATGTTATGATGGTGGTTGACCATGTGGACGGCAGAATCCTTCGTCATGCATTTTGTGATTTCCGTCGGCATGCTCACCTCGAGGACACTTTCGGAGTGGCGCGTGCGCTCGTAGAGTCTGCGCTTGTTGACGGGAGGTCCTGGAACGAATGGAGGGTTATGACTGGCACCGATTTCGCTTGAGTTTGCTCAGTTTTTTAGTCACGAAAGGAAAGGGGAAGGTTTACTTTTTTGGGTCCAGTTTTTTCAAGGGGGGTTAGGGTTTTTTTGGTTGGGTCCTGGTTTTGCACTGGGTTCCCTCAGTTTTTTTTTGTTTCGAGAGTAGGGGGGGCGAAGTTTCAGTTTTTTGGGTCCCGAAACACAATAAGCAAACCCAGTCCTACAGGAAACACACAACTTATACATAGTCCTCTTGTTTCCCATAGATCTTGTGGTGGCTCTCTTTTGATTTTTTGAGCCTTCAGTATTTAAGGCCCTTGTGATAGCTTCGACATGTTGCGCAACCTACCAATGAAGCTGAGCATGACGGGGAGAAAGATAAGGCCGTGCGCGGCACCAATGAGCACGATGCCGAGGAACATGCGGAAGTAGAAGACCTTGAAGATCTGCGAGTGCGCGAAGGCGAGGACGAGGATTCCTCCGAACTTAGTAAGGGTGATTCCACTCAAGACCGAAGATCCCATCGTGGCGAGACACTCGCGAGCCCTGTGGAGACGTCTCCTCTGCACACTCATCGTGAAAGCTTTCACAATGTGAGCACAAAATTCCACGGAGATTCCAACCGACTGGAAGTAAAAGGGTGAAGCAGGCTTCAAAGAAGGAATGACTAACCATAACCAAGTTGACGACGGAGATCGCGTTAAAGTCGATGGACCACCAGTACATAAGTCCTATCAAGTTGAACAGAATGCAGGCAATGGTGGTGACGATGATCATCCCTGACCATGGGTCCAGTCCAAGCAGGAACGTTGTGACGAGGAAAATCGCCGCGAGGGAAAGGATCAATTGGAAGATAGCATCAGAAACGATGGTGGAATACTGCTCGTAGAACACGTAGAAGATGCTAAAGGCGACATGACAACCGGCACAAGAGGGCAGGCTACCTGTAAGGGAACACCTCGATGGGGCAGAAACCTTCAAGTTCTTTGTTGATCGTCGATGTCAGGTTCTCGGCGATGAGTCTTGCCCCTTTCATGGCGTTTATGAAGTCCGCGGATTTTTTAAGAACGGTGTGATAGGTCATGAAGTGGGAGGCCATGACCCGTTTCGTCTTGTTGCTAATCTTCAAGGCGCTTCCGTAGGCCGCATGTCCACTGAAACAGGGATACGGTAAGAAAAAAAGATCTAGGAACACCCGAAGGATACACAATATCCCACCAAGGACCAACCCTACTCACCCTCTTGTGCACTGCATCGACGGGTTGTCATGGAGGAAATCGTGAACATGTTCATAGAACAAATCCGACCTCGGTCGGCCGCGCACAAACTGTACATCGCAGGAGACGCATTCTGCTTCATAGTGGCTGACAGTCGCCGGACAGAACGTGCCGTTGGACTTGAAACGACGACAACATTGGGGGTCGCCGTGCGGCTGTAGCCAGTCCATGTAGTCGTCGAGCCAGTTCATGGCCGGGTGCGCTATGTAGGACCTGGCAATGGTCAGTGTAACCTTATGTTCTTGTAGAACCGCCCACTCACCTGTTGGACCACTTAGCAGCGCGAGCGATCTGGGCGCCTACACCATCTTCGTCACAGCCACCGTGAGAGCACACCTTGCTCTGCGCCACTCGCGCGCTGTAGTCGAAGTTCCCTTTGATGACAAAGTAAACCGGCGGCCCGACGGACAAGAACCGATCCATGTTGTTGAAGTGTGTGAGCACGTAAGAGTCTTCCGGAACGGCCATCTTCTGGTCCAAGCCCAGCTCGACCAGGTTCAGCACGGACATGGACGTGCACAGCCATCCGATGAATCCGACGACCACCATCAGACGGACGTACTTCGACAGCAGCATAGGGGCGTACACCTTGCTGAAGAGGTTGTACATGTAGCCGTCCTGTTGGACTGCCTCTGCGATGATCGGTCTGCAGCAGAAGAACTCGGGACGGCCTTCTTCTTCGCGCTTGATGTCCAAGACGAAGAGTGCGAGGAAGCACGTTATTTGTAGGAACAGGTTGAAGAAGATTGCCAGAGCCGCGTAGAGGGAGAAGACCTTGACGGCCGGCATAGAAGACAGGGCTCCCAGGAGGAAGCACAGGCACGCGGAAAGACTGCTTAGCAGCATGGAAGGGATGACTTCGCCGGAGATCTTGCCGATCCGTTGTTCCAGAGGCTGGGAGACCGGATCACCGTTTCTCTGAAACAGTGCTTTTTAGTCGAAGGAACCTCTACTAACTATAAGTCTGTCCCTAATATGGCCCCTACGAACCAAGCATCAGTCATGCTAAATACTTACCTGATACGCCTGCACGAAAATAAAGATGTTGTCCACTCCTACCGCTAGGACTAAGAAGGGCTGAACCTCGAGGCAGATCATGGTGGCTGGGATTCCATAGTAAGCGTAGACGCCAATTGAGCTGGTGACACTAAGCGCAACAATGACAACTCCGGCGATTCCAAGCATCAGCTTCGAGTGGACGAGCACGGACATCAGGTTTCCGTTGGTGACCTGATATTGGCCCAGGGCGAAAGCCACGTAGCCGAACATGAACAAGTAGCTGACGAGGATGGTTACAATGTCAGATTCGGATTCTCGGTCGATCTCGTCCTTGATGGAGCGTTCGGCCATGAATGATAGGGAGAACTCGGGTGAGGAGACGTTCTTTAGCAGTTTGATGTACCTGAAATATGTTTGGTCAGAAGGATCCTTGTAGGCCTGGTCCCTCAGCCAAACACTTCCAAGGAAAGCCCCCAGCTATTACTCTCTGAGGGAGTTTAAAGACTTCACACACTTTAGTGAAGTGGCTGGGTCGCTTCCTCTATGCTTAAGGTCGCACTTACTCCGCTTCCCAGGCGATTGCAAAGCGGTTGCTCCACTCGTCATTGTGGTTGTTCACCAAGAACGTGATAACCAGTCCTCTGGCGCTGTCGTACTGGTTAGTCGTGTTGAAGTCGCCCAAAGCCACGTAGGGTTGGACAGGTCCTCCGAAGTCGGCAAGGCAGCTAAGACCGACCTTCGATTGGACTGTGAACGGATTTCTAAATTCATGATTTTCATATGAGAAGGTAAGCCGTGCTTCTTACTGTGTACACTCGATGATATGGTTCAGATAGTCGTACTCGGTGTAGTCATCAGGGTCTTCGTAGACGATCTCGAGGTTGTCCGCGTCATTCTATATTCCATACGTTAAAAAGACTCCCTCTACTACTATAGCATACCTGGAAGTAATTTAGGACGCTCATCAGAGTGCATCTGTTGTTCGTAGGAGCCATAGGCTGGAAGCAGATGTCCTGGAGGCGAACGGGATAGCCGTCCGATGTCATCGCTCGGATTGCCGTGATCTTCTGTTGGAGTTCCAGAGCGGCTAGTAGAAAGTTCTTGCGGAACGCAGGGCCGTAGAGACCTGGCTCGACTGGATTGGACGCATTTTCGTGTTCGAAGAACGTCTGGTCTTTGGGGTAAAGGATCAGCTGCTCGGTACGGTAGAACGGCCTGAAAAGGAGATATGTTTAGCCCTACCTTGTAAGCATAAGCTCCTTTAAAATCCTAGTTTAATGAAATGACTCGAAAGTTATTTACATGCAAAAAATCGATTTAAAAAACTCCCGCTCTGTCCATCACTCATTCAATTGCAATGCAAATCGAATCGCAAACAGGAAGCACCCGCCTGGACGCCCCCATGTTCTCTGGAGAGTTGACATTTATCACAAAACTGCCACCGTCACTCGTCACTCCATCTTCACAACTCGATGACGACTAGTTCCTACACCCTTTTGCCTCTACTACTCTGGTAAACAACTCACGAGAAGTTTTCGTCGAAGAACTTCTTCTCCTCACGCGCTCGGCTCCCGGGCGACGACCAGAGCTCCACAGGATCGGTCGTGAACCGGACGATTAGCATTCCGCTTGAACAGAAGAGCGCCGAGAATAGTCCGAACAGGAAAACCCGCTTCGGTTTTCGTACGCAGAACTAAAGGAAGGAGGGTGATTACTGGCTGAGGGGAGCATTAGGCCTACCTCTCCATACTGGGTACATTTTGTTTGGAGATGATGATCGATCCAAGCGCCTAAGTGCTCGATGGTCCCGATGTCCGACTCGTCGAAATTGCCACCGGCGGTTGGCTTGAACTCGCTGATGTTGTCGTCGTTCTTCCTGAGGGCGTAGTGGAGTACAGAGCCGCACATGCCGGCGAAACAAATGAAGCCGAAGGCCGTCATGGACATGGCGACCATGCAGTCCATGGCGGCGACTTGGCAACTCTCCTGGAAGAAACAAGTCAATTTTTCGTAGTTTTAATTACACGTTATTGCTTAGAGGAGTGAATTTTTACAATGATGGGCTGAATAGAGGTTCAGGTAGGGGAGAAGGGTTCCAAACTTTAATAGCACTTGCTTTACCCTTTGATAAAAAGGCTTTGATATCTCTGGGGTATCCGTGGCCCTAATGTAATCTGTTTTTTGTTGTTTTTACATACGGAGTTGTCTTTCAAGCCCTTTCGTGACGGAGCCCTGCTTCTTTAACAAAATAAAAAGCGTTCCTATTATTTTTATTATTTGTTCCCGTTTGACTTACAGAATGGTATTTCCACCCCTTTCTGTAGTGGACGTTACATAGCTACATCTTTCTGTATACGTTTCCGTACAATTTACCTCGCTGAGATTTGGGAATGGAATGTCCACTTTGCACACTTTCGGGCAGTCCTGACAAGAGCACTCGCTCTCCCCACTCGACGGACTCTGGTCACATCGGAAGGATTCCGTGCTCGGTGGTACCATAACTTCTCCCTTCCGGGTCTGATTCCTCTCCGGACGTATCTTGACGAAGTCAATGGAGAACGGGATGCCGATGTTCTCGTTGTAGGTCCCCATGAACTGGAACCATCGGTCAAGGGTGCAGTCAGCCGCACTCGTGCCACACATCAAGCTCAGCGCGTAGTCGGAGCCGAGCGCACGAACCTAAACAGGCATGTGTCATCGCCAAGAGGTACGATGTCAGGAACAGACGTTTTTGCACGAGTCCAGCATGGTGTTCGCGTAGTCTTCGCGCACGAAATACTCCACTCTCGAGGCATACGGGGTGTTATTGTATCTCGAGTGTTCCGTCGCCGTTTCCAGCACATTGACGAAACTGCCCTGTCGAGGGGAGCAGGCGAAGTCGCACCACATCGCACGGAAGTTCGCAAAGCAGCTCGGGCATCGGGAGAGGAGCTGCCTGGGCACGCTCATCTGCCCGATGAGGAGATCCACCTGTTCTGGGTCGCAGCATACTTCTTGGTTATTGCCTGAAATGAGTGAGGGTGAGAGTCGAAAGGAACATATGGTCGGGGATTCAGCAACCTAAAAACGTTCGTTGAGTCCATTTTCTCCATTTATTTGACTTTGTACTCTTTTGAATCAATCAGTGAACTCCCCCCCCATGCCCTTGAACAAAGAAAACTGGAAAAATGGACCTAGATAACATGGATACATGGCACGATATTATTTGCAACAAAAAGTGAAGACCGACCAGCATAATCTTTTATCCAATTTGGTATTGCACAGCTCTTTTTATGCAGGAAAGCTTTCAACAGCAGCAGAAGAGCGTAATCTACCTTTTTTATGTGAATCTTCTCTTGCAAAAAGTATAAACAAGAACATTGATGATCAAGGTTGTGCAGATGGTTAAATTCCAAACAATTGACATATCGAGAAATAGATCCTTTAATTTCTTTGCCATAAGAGACTAAATAAGATATCTGTGTGATCCTATTTGTAACTCAGGAAGTTTTTCCTCTTTCAAGAAGCCTTTCAGGCATGCAATATAGTCTCATCAAAGACTAACCTGCATAAAGATGCGGGCATATGTCCCTGAGCCGTCCCTCAGTAGCGTGGTCCAGTCGTTTGGGCGGTCCGTCGTAGATACAATTCTGTTTCAAATTCCTTTTTTCGCCGCACACCCTTCGCAGCGCACATCTTCGGACGTCTTCTTGTGTTGCCGCCAGACCGAGACATAAGCAGAGGAAGACGATAGAGCGCATGGCCGTCCCGAAGGGCGTTCTGTGGCCAAGGCTGAAATCAATCTTGTCAGTTTGACCTTGAGGAGGGAGTGATGACAGGGTGAAACATGCGTAAGGGGAGGACGTTATTTTCCAAGAATCGATTAGAGCGCGACTACACGTGTATGGCGAGCAAAACAACAACGCGTGAATGAGGTAAACCCCGGGAAAATCGCCCTTGACTGATCATATGGATAAGATCTACCCTATCCAATTGAATAGCGCTGTATTCGTTTGCGTCAAAGCAGCAGCGCTAGTGGAACAATCAAGGGGCTGAACACATGCTGGGGACTAAAAATGCATGGAAAATAACAACAAATAAATTGCGCTCGGTATGACGTGGCCGACGTATGTGAAAGACCTAAAAATACCACGGCGTTGGTGCTAGATTACTCACTGTTGCTCTTTAGAAAAAAATGAATTCGTAAAAATCGATTGTTTAGGACCATGGCCAGCTGGAACCGCCCCATTTCAAGGCTATCAACTGTCGCCCTTATGGTCAGAGTGGTAATGACGTGAGATGCGTATAATTGAGAGAGGGAGAAAAACGTCAGCGTGGTGAGTGAAAAAATAAGTCGCAGAAATGGGTCGTCAGCGAGGAATAATCTTCTTTCTCGTGAGGCAGGGTCATATTGTCACTCTAGCGAGCGTCACAACAGGATAAGCGAACGGAAATATATCCATTGAGAGGGCAGAGATGTGCTTCCAACACAGAAAGCATGGGAGATCTTTGGTCTAGCAGTTATTTTGCTGGTCTTCGAGATTCAGGAGGACGACAAGTGGCGTCACAACTGGTTGCAGGAAAATAATTTAGTATCTAAGACCTTCGATTTACGCGTCGTAATCAAAACATTGATCGGACGAGGGATATGTTTTTCGGGAACGCTTATGAAATATGCAGGAGATATGAAGAACCATGAGAAAAGCCGCGCTGTTCCCCGACTGCTACTCGCAACAAGGAAGTAACGACATTCGCTCAGTGTGTCAAAGTATCGGTTCTTGGTCACAAAGGTGCTCAGAGGCATCACAGTCGAATACTCCAGAAATAAGTTTAAAATTAGGGAGCACTTAATTCCCAGCCTTCGTCACGCAGGACGTGAAGTACAGATAGCTTTAAAGAATTTCAAACAAAATGTTTTGTTGCACTTTGCGAATTGGAATGACTGTAATGTCGGTCACTTCCTTGCAGTAACATTGGAACCGAACAATCGGACGGTGAGAGAAGAAAAAAAGCGCGTTGCAGCCGCTGTGCATTTTTAATGCCGCAACGTTTCCTTTTGGAAATCGGAATCGATTTCGCTCTTTCCGAACGAGTCAAGCTTATCTGTCCAAAGTAACCTTACGGAGCACCATCGTATTCGTTACTGAAACAGTTACAGTAAATAAAAGCTAAGTTTTTGCCTGATTCTTTTGCCACACTGACGACCGTTGACTTTGGTTCATATTTCCAGAAAAATATTATATTTGTCGAGTCAAATCACTAGCCAGATCACTTCGAAACGTTCCCTAGAGTCTAGCAAGAGTCTAAAAGGCGATAATCATTGCCATAGGGGCGATCCTTCTGAAGCCAAAGGGATAAGTATTCAGAGGAAGACTGGAGAGCAACAAATCAGTTTACAAAAGCAAATGATACCTTGAAAATATACAAAGGCCTCATAAGCTATACAAATACAAAGGATCACGTGTAGATTGGAATTCCCATTCATCGCACATGCGCACTGAGCCTTCGCTTCTAATTTAGCAAGAAGCGAAAGCCATTGAAAATTAACGAGCAATGCCACGCTGTGTAGCAGAGGACAATAAAAGCTAACAGCCTTCCGCGCTGCGACTACATATGTAAAGGCCCGGAAATGCCCTGAACTTGTTCTTTATAAAGCCTTTACTCCTTCTCATCATTCAGATCGCTCTTAGATCGATCCTACGCATTTCTACAGGTCTAATCATCTCTAGATACTAAGCTTGAAAGATAGCAGAAAACCCCGGCAAGAAGAAAACACCCTGTACAACCCCCACGACCAGCAGCTTTCCCACGCGTCTGCAAGATCGCGCAACCCAAGGCGCAAATTCGATCGCGCCACCGACACCACTTTTCCAAAAATGCGCACTGAGTCACCCTCTCGCAGCATCTAGGCGGGAACGCGACGACGCAAGGGCAAAGGGTGGCGGCCAGTCGAAGGTCCAGCAGCCACAGGGAAGATGATGGTAGAGATAGGCAGGACAACGGGGACGTGGAGAGCAGTACCTTTCGCGATGTCGCAACGCCACGACGGTCGACGTGTTTTTGTGGAATTGTCGCGCGGTGCGCGACGACCGCGGAGAGTGGCTTCACCGGTGGCGATGGAGAAGGCTCAGTAGCCGTTGGAGAAGCACGGTCACCGGGGACTGTGCTGCATTTGGCGGCTGCATTGAGCCGATTAGAGCAAACGGGATATTCCGAGGCTGTGGCTATTTGCGGAATGGAATAGAGTGGTAGAGTTGGCCGCCGTTCGAATTTGTGGTAATTGGACTAGAGACAAGAGCAAGGACGTCGGGCACAGAAGAAGTATTACCCTACTGGGAGCCGAGACGGAAACGCCGCTGGACTCAGGGTAGGTCTGTCCGTCGCTCCGCACAGATCAATAGTCGCGCGGCGACGTCGCCGAGGGCGGCCGCACTCGAGTTTTGTTTTCGCATTGTTTTCGTGGGGCACTGCTGTCCAGTATTTTGCAACGGGGACGCCCTCTAGTGGTGTCGCCGGAGAAGAAATGTAATTTTTGTAGACATTCCCACTAGTCCCTCAGGAAATGCGCCAAACACAATTGTGGTGACTCATTTCGTGCGAGCCTCTATTTTGCTCATCGATTTCCAAATATTGTCCCGACGACTCGTTGACTAATTCTGTTACGATAGCAGACTGGACTTTACTATGAAGCCTTAATTGAACATCCAAGGAAAACATGCAATGGGAAGCTTCTCAGATTTCCTAAATGAGATCTATGGATGAAGATGATCTCTGTGATGATCGGAGTTTAGTCTAGGGACTTATAATGGCGCTTAAAGACCAATCTATAGCACGATCTCTGCCTGAGGACGTTTGGACAACACGCTGTGGGGCCTACTCCTTCAGAGCTGCAAAAGTGCAGTCAGAAAGATCAGAAAAGCCCGCCAAAAGCAAAGCGAAGTTCGGAGGATGCGAAGCACAAGAAGGGATTCCCTTTTTGGATATTCCAGAGCTTTCAAACGTCGTAAAACGTCGACCTTAAGTTGGAGTTCTGGATTAAGCTTGCTTCCGCTCAATGGGCTATGTTCTCAACTTCCCTTCTTGGAAGCAAAAAATTGTAATTATGCCTGAACTGAAGGAGCGAGATTGCTCGTTCAAAAAAATTGATGGCCTAAAGATAGCTTTCCTTTCAACGAGGACAAGCGACGCAGACGATTACCAGCCAAGCGTCGCTCAAAATTCCGTTCCCTTTCCATTTTAAAGTCCGAGGCATGACGAGGGAGAACTGTTAATTAGTGAACGTACTTGTTGTTTTTCGGTTTTCGGAACATAAGTGTTGCTCGTTGCGTCATAACGACGAACGTTTCTGCGAAAATTAAAAACAATTTCTTGTGAAGCGAGCTGGCCTTCGTAGCTGTGTAGACGTTTGCCTGCAGAAGCCACAGACACAACATAGTCGCCGACGACAAAAGCAATAAAGATGGACAGATAGTGCGTGTAACAGGAAGCCGAGAAAAGACGCTTCTCTGACAAGGGCATCTACCAAACGCAGGAAATAAGGTGAAGCCCAGGACCCCCCTGAGCCTCAGGCACGCAAATGTTTTACAAGAATGCCTCTGCCTCTCCACTTCAAATCCGGCTGAAATTAAGTGGGCAGATCCCCTGGAAATCAGGGCCACCTTCACAGAGGGGCCAATTCTTAACGCTTCCTCGTGAGATGTACCCAGTACTCCAACGCAACACATATTTAACAGCCACAGCTAAACACATAAGGCGTATAGAATGCAGCGACGCAATTTTAATCAACCGGGACATCGACCAAAAGTGCATACTGGACGACGAGGGCGTAAAATCGTAAAAGAAGGTGGTTCAGCTGGAAAACGAAATGTCCTCATGCAATGGACTAACGAACTAGAAAATGTTCCAAATTAAGAGAGCTGTGGACACTAAGAACTAACAGAGAAACTCCGGGAGACGTTGTTAAAATAGACCTAATGCGATCCGATTAAGAGATCTACGCTAACAGGAGTATAAACCGAAAGCGCGGCGGGTCGGTTTGACGCATTACACCAAAGTTAGATCGCAAAACCCAGAAAAAGTGATTTATGAACACCGTCAGTGGACAAACAAAACAACCTCTCGCTAGAAGGACGCCATTTGCCTGAACTTGGCAAAAGTAGGCTATGGCCGTTTAATGGCGCGTCGCCATTTATGGGGCCAACGGGAGGACGTGCCCTAGGCCAGAGACTAATTTTTCGGTACTGGCCACATCACTAAATCGCCCATGAAAGTACGTTTTTTGACGTTCACTATCGCCAGGGACGGGCTAGCATACGCAGATAATTAATTTTTTTTGCAAAATTCCTTTTCCTCCCGAGCTGAAGCGCACCGTGAACTGATCGCGTTCAAATTTAGACGAGATAGGAGAAAATAGAGCCATTGGGGGCTGTTTACTTTCGAGCAAAATCTCATTAACCTCAAGTATGGCATTCGATTAGAAAGCGGCCGCGGCATAATGTGGAGAAATAACGAGGGAAACGCTCGTCGCCGCGGCACATGAATGAGGGTTCCCGGGAGCGGCAGACAAAAAAACAGATAGTGATTAATTGGCGTTGTTGACGAAAAAAATAGCAAGAAAACATGCGCTTTGTCGGCGCGTGTGTCCATGAGGACAGCGGTGATAGTAGCTGTGAGTCAAAACGACAGGTGTTTTTAAAAGTGGCACGAGAGGACGGATCCTGTGCGTCACACTGTGTTGTGGGCGTCATGTTATGAGGATGCGGAAGCCGATATCAGTTGCTATTTTTGCGAACAAGAGCGATTGGCATGGGATTGGAAAAAAAATTGATCTACGCTACCTCGGAGGAAATGCTTTCATTTTGAAGAACTTCTCTTTTGCCTATGAGATCTTATTGAGCCTTACCGATGTTAACGCAACAAAAGCATTACTGTATCAGGACGAAGCAAAAAAGGTTAAGAATGATTAAACCTGATGACTTTTTCTAGCCAACTTTAGGAACATTCAGCTATTATAAATACGCGGACAGCCTTAAGCTATCATCCTATTTGTGGTTATTGTTTTGCACTCTTGGTAGGTACTTTACTTCAGTTTATCAGCTACAATTAGCTAACAACGGCAGACGCAGAAAGAAGAAAATTACAGAACGGAGGTACGATATACCAAGTTTTTCGCCAAACAATTCTGCTTATTATACGTTTGCAATCACAACTCAATAGAATACGCCTCCAGGACATAAATACTAACTTCTTGTCCCTATGGTGCGTCTCTGTGGGCGAAAATAAAAACATGGAGGTCATGAATCATACTTTACATCGCGCTAACACTCATTAGGAAACACTCCAAATAACCATTTCGTCTGCATATACTTCTGGAAAAAAATCTGCCAGCGCACATCGCTAAGAAGCCGTAAATATATATTTTAGGAGAATGCAAGAGGAGAGGACGCCGATTTGCATTCTTGAAGTGCCGACGTCTCTCATCTCTGTGCCAGGCCTCCCACAACATTTGGCTGTTTGCTTACATTTTCGCGAATTTCCGGTTGCCTGTTGTTGTGGGTGGGTGATCACTGAGCTGACTTTTGGTCCTCCTGAGCTCTTTGATGCCCCTCTTCCTGGAACTACAGCGAAAGTAGCCAAGAACGGTAGTTCAGCTGTTTTACGAAGAACGTCACGGAGGCTCAAACACTTGTGTGAACACTCAAACACTTACCAGAAAAGAAAACAGTTGCTACCGTAGTCAGTAAAGATGCTAGCTGGGCTCAATTACGTGGGCAAATACCGTGGAAAGTTAATGAAAACATACCAAGAGAAAATGTCAGAGTAAAGGGCCGAGTGTGACCTATATCCATATGTTTGCCTCCACACAGTTGTTTCAGTGACTCACATTGCTTAACACAAGAAGAAGGTGAGACCTGGAAACGTTGCTCAGAGCAATCACACGATTTCGCCACAAAATATGCACAAAACTAAAAAAAGAAACTAACGACCGGGCACAAAAAGGCGCTGGCCATTTCAAGGCGACTACATTCGGCAACAAAGGCACATTCAGCGCAATTGTTGCGACCCTCTGAAGCGCGCAACAGTGTGAACCACTTGACCTCGCCGAGGAGTTCGTTGCCGTCAGCGCCGCCAACAGAACTTCCCGCAAGTGACTGTGCGTTCGGCAGGGCAGGCGGATGTGGCCGCCTTGGGCAAACAGACGCCTTCGAAGCAGCGCACAGAAAAAACGGCTTGTTCTCGCGAGAGGTGACAAGGAAACGCGCAGATCGGCCGAGCGCAGTTTGTTTCATTCGGGGCGGGAGTAGTTGGGGCCCGGGAGGATAGGCGGATGTGGTCGTGACTCATGGAGGCGCTGGGCTCATGAAATGGAAATATGGTCCGTTAACTGACACATAGTCGGCGGTAAAGAACTGTTCCGGGGTCGAAGGTGACAGGGTGACGCATAAGGACGGATGGAACGGGCAGAGCGACTCCAATCTAGAGACGATGTTTTATGGCTTTGATGACCGGAAGGACTCTAAAGTAAATATCCGGCGCTGATAAGGGTTTATGTCCAGTGATCTACGATATGGCACTAGAAGAAAGAAGATGTCTGATATTCATAGAGGGGGGGGGGGAGTGTAGGTTTAGTTTAGCTGATAACCAGATCACTCTGTGACCTGTTAAGGCGATACTCAGGCGAGTGTTACACAGATGCTCTTGCCACAAGAAAATCTCTGCTTAGAATGTGGTCGAACTTGAGCATTTTAGTAGACCCAATTATGTGCTGTCAAGAAGCTAGCACTCCGATGGTGATGTGCGCGTACTTCTATGTCACAGATCGGTGAAACTGATTAAGGAAGGCATTTCTATGACCGTTTTCCGGCGCGCTCATAAGGCTAAGATTGTCAGACATTGAGTTTCCAATCGGAGCCTCTGATCATCTATCTGAAGCTGAGGATCTGAATAGTAATGCATGGAAAGAGGACAACCTGTTTGGAATGCTAGATAACCTAAAAGAGGCCCTAGTTGTGACTCATCTTGAGATTTGAATTTTGCAGAAAAGAGCTGGGTGGCAAAGGCGGCCCAGTTCAGAGTTCAACAGTGGCCGAAAGCTAAAAAAACGAAAAAGCGATCTTGCAGAAACAGGAATGAACACTGCTCTGGTGATCGTCTCTACAACGCTTAGTCAAACACCGCAGTTACTCCGCTTGTACTTCATCGCGTCACTAACCCACAGAGCCGCGAGCAGCCACTCAACTCCGTTGTCATAAGGCAAACAAAGCAGCAGTCCAGAGTAGAGCCTATCGCAGGCGCGGCTCTCGCCTATCCATGCGTTGTCCACTCAACAGCTCTATTCACAGGGCGCGCCAGGCATAACATTACACTCTTGGCAACTTCGCTCCTACAAAAGCGTAACCTGAAATCCGAGCCGCTGTCGAAGGACCGGAGGGACGACAGGAAAGGGGCGACCGGTCGGAGCTCGTCTCCCGACGTACCGTCCCAGGAGCGGACGACGACCAGAATGAAGCGGCCTCGAAACAGGAGGAGTTGTGAATAAGGTGAAAACAAAATAATTCAATAATCGGGCGGCGCAGTTGCGAAAGAGAGCGTCGGCTCCCACGGATTCGTGGCGGCGCAGAGATGATTTCGCGGCGCAGACAGTGATTTGGCCGACTCTGATTCAGAATTCTTCTCCTCGCCCGTGAATCAAGCTGGGAAAGGGCCGCCGAATATCCGATGAGGCCCAGTCATAGTTTCACCGTGGGAAACTTCATTAAAGCCAAATCGTACGACTACAGAAATATCACCCCATGCGGTGTGATTAAGGTGCGGCTTAGGTGAATTACACAGTGAAAGCTGCTCGGTACAACTTCAGCTAACATATTAGGCGTCATTAACAGGTATCAGCCATGAAAATCTTCCCTAAACTCACCTTGACTTTAAAGCACGGACCAGAGTACCGAATGACCATCTCGAAATATGATTATAGTGCCCATTACAAGCCTCTCCCTCTACAAAACGCTGGAAAGACAAACGAACGATTGTCCATTGCTCAATGTGATGGAAACATGCGAACAAAACACCGAAAAGCTCTTTTTTCTCCTCGTATCCTCAGCTCCGATGGCGCGCATTACTGGTTTTTTACGCAACAAAGTCCACGGAATAAAAAAAAAAGAAAAAAAAAAGAGAAGCCTGCTCGGAACGCGAAGTCCTTCCAGAATTCCTCTTGCGCTGGTCTGAAGATCTAAAGATCAGAAGTTTGAAGATAGATGTCGAACCATGAGAAACTCTTAGAGAACTTTCTACAGCTAAAGTTTGTGTCGTGTTTTCTTCGAAAATTCATTTTTTTTAATTTACAGTTTTACAATTTACAATTTTATTTGCGAAATCTAATTACAATGTGTCGCACCCCAAAGATATCCAGCTGCTAACGGTTCCAATCGTCTTCGTTAAGTCGTCGCGCCATCGTCGCGCGTCGCGCCGTTTTCGGCCTTCCAGTCGGTCTTATGTTTGGTGGGCGCCATTCCTCCAGCAGCTTCGACCATTTTCGGTGTTTTCGTTGAGGCAAACTTTCACTTCCGTCTTGTCGCTGCTTCCGAGATGTCCTTGATTTTTGTGATTCCTCGTAGAAATAAAAATAGTGGTCGGAATTACTTTAATTACTTTTATTCATTAATTCAGAAAATTTATCATCGATACTTTCCTATTTCAAAAATCAGATGATGTTTGTCCGGAAATCTGTTCAGGTTTAGTGATACAACTGTGAACCACTTGTTAAGTTTACGACCCAATTCGACGATTGGTTTTCCTCGCTCGCGGAATTTTGAAGGAACTCGCACCTGCGCGTGCGACTGTTTCAGCAAAACGGGTTCCGCAAATTATTGAAACAAAGAGTAATTAGCTCGCTGAACGGGGTGTCGGATCTCATATCTTCCTGAGAAGGTTTGTAGCCGATCTGTCACAAACACAAACAAAAAAGAAGTCTCTAAAAATGTTAGGAAAAACGGAATACTTATTAATAATAATGATAGAACCGGGGCATGCGTGAAACGCTGGTTCACCGGTTAATAAAATTTTAACGCAACTTCTGCAACCGGTTTTTATGATTCTGTGCGTTTTTATAATTTTAGCCGGTTCCGGCCAGGGAACTGCGAAAAAAAAACGACGCAGAAAGGGCTGGAATTGTGCGGTTCAACCAGTATATGTGGTTCCTCTGGAAAAAATCGAAAAAATAATAAGACAATGGGTGATCAATTTCACGAAGACGTTTTCAGATCGCTTTGTCGTGTGTATAAAGGGGATGAGCGCCACAGAGCATTCAAAATCGTCACAATGAAGACAACTGCCTGCTTCGTCCTCAGTGTACTTGTTTTCTCCGTGCAGGCTTGCAACCCTCTGGTCAACGACGACAGAAGTAAGTGACAAACGGTGAGTGAGCACCTTTACAGATTCGTTGTTTAGTCAGAGATAGGCAGCAAAGTGCCGCAGAGAAGGTTGCGAATTTGAAGAATGAACAAGAAGCGCTGGAACTAAAGTTGGAACAGCAGAAAGGGGTCATATCCACCAAGCAGAGCGCTCTCCAAGCATTGAAGGAGAAGTACGGCGATGCGAAGACGAACCTCGAGAAAATCGCCAAGCACGAAGCTGCTAGAAATGCTGCTAACGATTTGAACCTTTTGAGCGACAAACTAAGTGAAACGCTAAAAAAGACAGGAACTTCCGAAGAAAATATTAACAAAGTATTAACGGAATTAGTAACGCTGGTCCTTGGTGACGAGGACCAGAGGAGTAGTGCGCTGGTCGCACTTGCTCCTTTTAAAGAACAGATCACGGGCGAGGAGGTAACGTTGTTCGTAAAGACAGTCAAGACGGTAGATGAAACGAAGGATGACCGTATTGGCGATGCAAAAGTAGTAGAAAATCTACAAAAGAATAAGACAACATTTGATGAAACGGTCAAAAACTTCGAGAAGCTGGACAAAGAGGTGAAGGACTTGAAGAGCGTTGATTTGGAGGACAAGAAGAAGCTCACGGCCGTGACAAAGCAGTTGGAAGAACTTGAGAAGAAAAAGAAGAATTGAGAAGAACCGCTTATTTATTTGTCCTTCAATAAAATGGAATTAAACGAAACACAATGAAATGCAATTTTCTGTCTCCTGAGTAATTGACCCGGTGACAAAGGTGAAAGTACTAGGAACAGGCTCAAAAAAGAGACACGGGGTTAGGCTCTAACTGATTCTCCCCCCCCCCCATTCGCGGCCAATGTTTTGGGCATTTCCGACTGATGGTCAAAGTGGGACAGTTCCAAGTGTTACCTTGTTATCCTTAAAACCTTGGCAACCAGGAGCCATAATAATATAAAACCGCTCCCAAGGTTAAGGAGAGCAGAGAGATGGATTGGATTTGGAGTTCGTTTTGCTCTACTCGGACGCAAGGTCAAAATTTTTCTTCTTTTTTTGGCTATTGGTTCGCATAGTAGACTTGGGCGGACAACACTCATAAGCAAGACACATTTGTAGTATTGCCATGCACTTACGGAAACATTCAAGCGATTAAATTAGACCCATTTTCTTGCTTCCACAACACTGCTTCCGCGTTCAACTTCTGCTCCAAAACATTGGAACTTGCTGTCCTTGAAACTACTTAAGCTTAAACGTTTTCGAATTTAGAGACCAACAAACACCGAGTCAACAGGGCCACGCATACTCCAGGGAAGGGAAGATAGAAGAATAGTATATATTTCTATTTCTATATATTTATCTCTCATTTGGCTCACTTTCAACTGAATTTTGGTAACATTTCGTCG
Organism: Steinernema khuongi; assembly: GCA_016648015.1. NCBI lineage: Eukaryota > Metazoa > Nematoda > Chromadorea > Rhabditida > Steinernematidae > Steinernema > Steinernema khuongi. Next base: position 19,639 of record JADLIF010001073.1, on the reverse strand, counting down.
GCTTTAATGATCCCGGGGCATACATGAGCGACGACATCGAAACATGCCGCGCGGCACGTAAACCAGGAACTATTGGGTACCAATGCTAACACGTTCGTTAACGAACAAAGAAAAGAGTTGGGTATGGACACATTCCAAATTGTGCTGTTTGCACAAGTAGTTTCTGATTACATCGGATCATGCAAGCCTTATGCAAGCGAAATCTGCTCGTATGTGTGAGGAAGCTTCTGCATTGCAAAGTGCAAATTGAGGACACAATTTCACGCGGCAGACGTCGTAGATCTTAAAAGTCCGCTGTTGAAAGTGCACTAAAGGTGCACGAAGCCGCGACACATATGGCTCAAAAGGGAGAACAAACAAGGACTGTCCAGAACATAAACCGGTCATTTCCTACCACGACATTTAATTCCCCCTTAACCCATAATAGGGTCCGAAAAGCAAAGGCAAAAACGTCCGTTGGCAAACCCGGTGGAGAATAACTTTCACGCACGCGGCGTCGTCAAGGCGGCACGGTGTTTTTGGAGCTTGCCGCGGGAAGCCCCGCGAGCTCTCCGTCACTACGAACAACGCCGCGAAAGTCAATCAGCTGGAGTCGTGTGGGGCTTGGCTTTCCACCGCCCGAAGCCATGATATTAATATGGCCTGTGAACGCTTGTCCAGGTGCACGAAATGCAAATGTAGCGGAGTAGCAGTAGTGGGCCGTTTTGGTCACCATATGACACAAATTGTCGGCTTAAAGTAGCGGTCACCCGCTACTATTAGGTTTTGAATCAATGATCAAGATCAGCTAACAAATAAGATATGAGGCAGACCGTTATAGGCATGAGGGGACTGTTTGTGATCACAAAAAAAGCAGAAATACCGTATCCTGAAGTATCCAGCGACCGCTACACACAAGAAGTCCATTTGCTCAAGAAGCTATATCCTTTCAGTTTGGGTCTCAGCTGATCAGACTGTTCTGTATCCACAAACGGTATCCCGGAACAGTGCGCTCGCCCAAAGCGAAGAATAGAAGTGCGCGAAAGTATGAAACCGCATGGCAACCGATCAGGGCACTATGGGCACTGCATTGCCGGAAAATACGTATAAAATCGATGCCGTCGGAGAATTTGAATATGACAACATGAGTCAAACCGTCCGAGTCGCCGCGGTGAGTCACACACTGAATTGATCAAAGTCTCGGAATGTAAGCGAAATCGTGTTTCCCTTTGTTCTGTTGGAAGTGTCCTACATTGTTTCCTTTTCTTTCTGAAGTTTCCTTCTGTCTCGTAGACTGTGTCGGTGTGACTGCAAGTGCATAAGCACTTGCACTTCTCGTCGTGTTGTTTACCGTGAGTGAACTTGTGTTCTGTGTGCATTAGGAACTCAGGTTTCTCTGAGAACCGCGACGGTGTCCTTGCCGACTAATTAGCACAATAGTTGTGAGAAAAAACGAGATGATCGAAAACAGTGCGTCTGTGTGGGAATCTGGAAAGGTCAAACCGGTTTGGAGAAGCAAACTCTTCCGCGGTCTTGTTCTTCCAAACATATTCTGATATAGGTAGCTAGCTATGTAGGTAGGTAAGACCGTATCTGAGTCCAAAATTCTTTCAAACATATGTACTCCCAAATTTCAGGCAATGTTATGTTTATTGAATTGAGTGGATCACCTACTCCACTGATTTGTGAAATCTCCAACTTTAATATGGCTAATAAGAGAAATTGAACTTTCTGGTTTCTCTGTTTAGCAGCTTTAGATAATTCCAATTTGGATGCAAAACCTCCTGCCCTGCAGCTGTATGCTTTACAGAGCTTCCAGTGTGAAGCCAAAGAACTTTTGGACGGGAAAAAGTGTGTGATGATGGCGAGTTTAGTGGCCGATGAGTTCAACTCCAGTCTCTAACCAAAGTGCACTGTCCTGTAGGAGGAAAACAGAAAGAGGCTGTTTACATCACTTAGTACTTTTCCAGTCACCAATGGCAATAATCCTCAAGGTCGTGTTCTGTACCTTTGTCAACAATATTTCGTGACGCTCATAACTTTTGGTAAACACATAGAAATGGCATTGCACACAATAAGGGAACAGCCGCAGAAATTGTTGTGGGCAGCTGTTATGTTGTTAGCTTATTCTATATGGAGGTACCTATTCTATGCTTATGTAGTAACCTTACTGGGCTCTTTGACGTATGTAAGGTTACTCCAAAACAAACTTATACCATGGAATTACATTGTGACAAACTATTACTAAATTAGAACAAACATTTGATCTTTCAGAAGATTCGGTAAATACGGTGCTTTCCAGGAACTTATAATTAGCACACCTTAAACACACAGCTCTTCTCTGCTTGTCTGTGCTCTTTCTTAAGGAATTTTGCATATTTGTGCACTGTAATATCTATACTTAAGGCTATCATCCCACGAAGTTTCAGTTCAATCGGCGGGGGACGCACGGGAAGTTACATATGAGTTGGAGTCAAAAGATTGGCTGCTTTCCAGGAACTTAGGATCCCTTAAACACTTTTTTATATGGTCTTATCATCTGCTCGATCACAGGAAGAGCAAAGAGAACAAAAAAACCTTTGTTTGAGGTTAAACAAAGCTGGATATAGGAATTCTTCAATCAAGTGACTTATACTGCAAAGTTTCCTCTATCTAGAGCTCTTAGGTGATAATAGAAAGCATAGTCATGTTGTTTGGACTGCCAAATGTCGACACTCGTTTTATACTTCATAACATAAGGCTATGGTACGGTAAAACTAACACCCCCTTAAATTCCAGATATTTGCCTCTGCTCACATGAAACTCGTATCTGTTTCCGTGATCGCGTAGATTTTTCTACCCGCTGTTCTCAGCACCTCACCGCTGAACTGACGGACCAACGCTCCAGTCACACCTAATGGAACTACAGCCATGTTCTGGAACATTTTCAGTGCCACCGCATTATCGCTGGAGATGTAGGAAACTATTTGGTTGCGTGACGTCATAATCGGTACTTGTTCCAGGGTCCGACGCATCAACGTAGACGCGATCTTCTAAATCACGGTTTGTCAAAGGAGAAAGGACGAAAATTTATCACAACAAGCCAGATAGAAGCATCACAGTGGACATCACACAAAGTTAGTGTCATACTCGCAGATACTAAACACCTTGTCACTCGGTGTGTTAATCACATGCGCCGTGAACTGCCTAGGCATGCTCATGTCGACGGCCACTTTTCCGCCGGCCACAGTGTTGAACATCGCCGTGGCTTCGTCGTTGTTATGAGGGAACAGAATCATGATTTCGTGCCGCCCGGCTAAATCGGGAACTAGTTCAAGCGTCCGGCGGAAAAGTGTTCCGGCGACGGTCTACAACGCAGAGGAACTAGGGAAACATGCTGGTATACTTACGGGGTTCTCTGCGTAGAATGGTCCTAGGACGACGTGATTTCCATAGACGATTCGAGCGTTGCAAAATCCCATGACGTCACCGGTGGAGTCGACCGCAATCTAAGAGTCGAATCGCCAGGTTGAATGATAGAGCTTGGAAAACTTACCTTATTATAAGATTCTGGCTGCGTCAGAAACTTCTTCAAGAACTTCTTCCTTTCCACACCGCCGGAAATGCGCTTATCGTACTTATCCACCTTGTCAAAATCCACTTCTTCAATGTCCACTAGTTTCACTGTTGGATCCACTTCCAGTCGCGTTAGATCGCAGTCCTTTGCTTGGGCCACCGTCACCGTTAGCTTCCAGGAGGCTATCTTGTCAAATCCACTACGTTCGGCGTACTTCTTAGACATCTCCGGCGCTATTTGGTCTTACAAGGAAATTTATGGTGTGAGCTGCTTACCTGCATTGAGGAACAGGTTGTCCGTTTGCGAAGTTGAAACGAGCTGCTCAAATAGTTTTCTACCCAGTCCACTAGACCGGTGGTCAGGATGCGTGTAGTACATGCCAATTGTGAATAGTCGTGGGCTGCCGTCGACAGATGGAAAGTCTGCTCCGCAGATGCAGGCGGCGGCTTTGCCGGTAGCTGAAATAGGCAAAGTGTACCTTATTTAACAGGAAGAGTTTAACTTATTTAACAGTTAAGTGGAGAATACCAAAGTGGCAAGATTTTTGGGGCTTTTAAGGCTGAACCATCTTAGGGGGAGAAGGCTTTTTCTTAGCCATTTATCATATGCGGCCATTTATCATAACGAAGCCGGTTTGACTTCTAAATGATACTTGGGCGAGCATTGAGTGGGCTTTATTCCCAAGTCAACGCTCGAGCCCAAATTTCTTAAGGGGCGAGGGCTTCTTTCCAGAGACACAGGGCTTAAAATTTCATTTCTCAATTTTTTTTCTCTGCTGCCTCACAACATGCGGCCATCAGACGTTTATCACCCCAGGGAAAGAACCACCCAAAAAACCGGTTCCAAATTGAAGGTTATGCCAAAGAAAGAAAGCAAACTCACCCTTGTCCACGGCAATAAGAAGCTTAAACTGATTGCGACCGTACCCCTCCAGATAGCTCTCATAGTCGTGAACGGACATCTTCCACTCTAGCTCGTCGTGCGTCTAAAACCGTAACTAACCAAGAAGAAGTGACCAATTAGCACTTACCAGTTGGACAACCTCGTTCCACCGTTCCTGGGCAGGGTTCACAAGAAGGTCGTATTTTTCAAACAGCATGTCAAAGATCAGCGACGGTTACAATGTCCTCAATCTCAGTGAACACGTTGCTCAATCAATAATGCAATGCGCAAAGAGTGCCAAGGGTTACAGCACCGCCCGCCGCTCGCCGGAATACGCTTAGCAACGCTGACGGAGGCCGAATGTAAATAGAACTGCGACGAGAATAGATTTGGAATTCAATGCGAAACAGGGGGAAGCGATGTTTTCCGTGCAAAGGCTTCCTTTTTTAGAGCGTGAGCGACGTCAAAAACTGTCATTAGGTATCTAACAATAGACCTGTTATTTACTCAGGATTTTAGCGTAAACATTTTACCACAGAGAAACTTTCCCAATTGAGCGAAATATTTCGAAATAGCGAAATATAGCGAAATAGAAATTTAGCGAGGCAGACTGACCATGTGTGCAGATTACGTTGCCAAAAAGTTGTCCGTTTGGCACTTTTCTTACGAACAATTATCGGTTCCAAGTACATGTTATTCGTTATACAAGTTATTTAGAAAGGTTAAATGACATACAATTTTACCCAAGAAATATGGAGAAATAGACTGACCACAATATCAATTGAAATTTTCAATCGAACAACTGTGGGCGAGTTTAGTGTAAAGAGGAAGTTTGTTTTGACGGCCGTGGACGGCGCTGCTTCTGATCGGTTGAAATAAGAACAATAAGGAAAAAATGTCCAAACGCTCCACAATAAACAAAAGCGCTAATATCAGTGTAAAGTGAGCGCAAATGACAGGAAGTAGAGATATAAAGATAACAATAGGGCAAATATGGTGAATTCCAATCTGAAATCCAGGTCCAAGTACGCATTAGTCAGCTTCTGTACGTCACATAAATGTTATACTAACACAGAGCATGTGTATATGTATATGTAGAATCCAATGTGGAAATGAATAGGGGGTTGAATATCTTATCTTGAACGTAAGCAAGACAGGCAGGTAACTTTGCTAACAAAGATGAAGAACGTCGGCCGGTAAAAAATCCATGTTTTATGTAACATCTGTAAACTGCATTTGTCAGTAAACCCATAATTTATGGTTTTCTCCACTCGCTCTTTATGACTCTTCAGCTGTTTGAATAAAAACAATGAAATTAGCACTTCGAAAGGTGCCGAGTTGATATCAAATATGAAATCGAATAATTATTATTTAAACGAATGACGCATGAACATCTGTAACAGCATACACTTTCTCCCCAGGACTTGCGATCACATGTTTCGTGAACAGCCGAGGTATTACTCTGTTCACCACCAAGGATCCATTGCCCAGACGTTTGAACATATCCATGCCGTCAGTGTTCGCGTCCGAAATGTACGCACTTATTTTCTGGTGCTCTCTAAGGGTCGGTACTTCGGCCAGCGTAGAACGCAGCAAAGCGCAAGCTACTCGCTAAGAGCAAAACTATGAGCCGTATATGATGACCTATCTTCTTACCAAATTGTCCGCGTAAAACGGCCCCAATGCGACGTGGTTCCCATACACGATTCTGGCGTTGCAGAAGCCAAGTACTTGGCCGGTTTCGTCGGTGGCAAACTGTCATCAACTTCACTCGGCGGAGTAACGAGTTAAGCTTACCTTATTGAAGGCGCCGGTTTGACTGAACCATTTCTTGAGGAAGTTGCCTCGTTTAATGCCTCCGGCCACGGACTCGTCATACTGTTCCACTTGAGCAAAGTCCACGTTGTCGAAACCCACAACTTTAACGCTTTTATCCACGGCCAGCTTCTCTAGATCACACTTATTTGCTTCTAACAGAAGCGAGACGATTTTCCATGGAGCTGTCTTCTTGAATCCACTTCGCTCGGCGTACTTCTGGGCCATATCGGGCGCTGTAATGCTTGATGTTACATTGGCCGTCTTGAAGAACTGTCAACCTGCATTAAGGAACAGGTTGCAGCCGTTAGAAGATGAGCATATCTGATCGAAGAGCTGTCGACCCAAACCGATATGCCGCGCATTGGGATGCGTGTAGTACATGCCGATTGTGAATACTTCGTGACTGCCTTGCTGGCGGCGGAAATGAATACCGTATACACAGGAGATCGCTTTCCCGGTCTCTGCAAAGGCATTGATCAGACTAAGAATTTGACGGCTACGTTAACACTCGAAGATCTACAATAGATTGACCCGTAAGATTGACGGTTTTAAGAAGATATTAAGAAAAGATTGTACCTGCGTCCACGGCGACCAGCAATTTAAAATTGTCTCTGCCGTATCCATTTAGGAGAGAAGCATAGTCCTCAAAGGCGATTTTCCATGGCAGTTCGTTGTGCATCTAAAATCCGCAAATGGAGCCTGTACTTAGAGGCCATGATGGTGTTACCTGCGTGACTAATTCCTCCCATCTCCACTGCGGCGGGTTGAGGTACAAGTCGTACTTTTCAAGAAGCATCGCCGTGTCACACATAAACAAAAACAGAAGTGGGAAAACAACTGCAACTGGTTGCCAACGCCCATTGATCGCGTGGAACTGGTTTGATTCTAGGGCTCGTCCACCACGCTCGTGATAAATGCGAAAAAGCGCGACAACACTTCTCAAAACAACAGGTGATTTATGTATCATTCGATCTTTTTACCGGGTTGCTTCAATTCAAGCATATATTAATATTCCTGGCGTTGGTATGGTCAAAAGGATTACCGCACAATGAGAATGTCATCATTTCATCTATCCACGTATAACATCTTTAACGACGCCAATACGCACATGAATATGGCGCACAAATTGCTTCCTTAAACAACATCTATTTTTGCTTTAATTTCTAGGTCACATCCCTCGGGCACTTAACACCATAACGGCAAATTGCGTGCTCGAAAACATACGTAGCTTTCTTCTGTTTCATCGTATTAAGGATTGTTACTGGAACTCCTTAAATAGAGAGATTTTCGACTTCCAACGCCGTTACTTCGTTCGTGCCAGTGCTTTAATGAACCGTAGATATTGTGCCGGCTATAGGCTGGAAGATATAGATGATTGACTTTCGTCAGCTTTAGGCACGGCTGAGCAATCGAGTCGGCTCACATCGGTGGTCTTTTAGGAACCGAGTCGGGTTCTCTGATACAGACACGTGGCTCACCAAAGCGTCCCAAAAGCTCCTCTATTTCCTTAGACCAGAACACTCATAAAGGAAACGCGACGTCCACCGACATTTCCGCTTGTGATCGCGAAGAAATCGGGTGCGAGCATAAAAAGGAACGGATGACTAAGACAAAAGCGTTGGATCTGCGCGCCGTTCTCAATCCAGCTCTGAGCTACTTTCAATGGACGCAGACCAATCCTACGCTGAAATAACAGGTAACGTCCCAAACAGTGTGCCTATCATAATATCCGGCTTCAGATGACATGAACGGATATATTATGGGCGTGCTCATCGGTGCCTTCCTCGTCACGATTGCGTTCCTCGTGGCGGTGATATCAATCCTGCTCTTCTGCGGACATACTATTCGAAGTCGGATGACGCGGCTATCTGCTGCGGACGAGACCTCCAGCATCATCTACAGACCAAGTCAGCGACGACTGATCAGAGTGGCCAGCGCCGCCAAGTCCGAGTTGGGATATAGCGAGATTGTGGTTATGGCTGCTCATGATCATCAAGACCTATTGAAGTCGCAGGTCAGTAGAACACCATGAGCTGTATGTGTGTATTGTATATGTAAGTAGTTCATAAAATAAAATAATAAAAAATAAATAAAAAATATTATGTGGCGTTCAACATTCTTTGCGATCAAAATCCTACACGCAGGACGAGATGCGCATCAGTTTGCATAATAATCATTTGCCCGATTAAAAACTGATCCACCTTATGCGCACACACAGAATTACTTATACAGTAACCACAAGTGTCAGTGAAAAGGCCCATTCTTTGAACAGTGAGCCAAACGTTCTGGATTACGTTTTTAAGACTGTGCCATCTTGGGCTCCACTCCTATCGGAGATTCGAAGAGTCACTTCATTAAAGGAGATGAACCCCAGAGCCATAATTACAACAGTCTGTTCAAGAAATCTGAAGCTCTGCATTCGGCTGTTCTTGTTATATTATACACATCTTCATTCAATTATGGCTTACTTAGCGAATAACTGTAAACTTTATTCAAGCACGTTTACTAACAACTAATTTAACTTCTTTGTTCACACTCACACATGATGTACACGTGGGTTGTAATCCGCATTAGTCTGTCGCTGGGATAATATAGTGCTCTTCGTTACGCTTCTTTTTAGCAGAAACAGATCGCAGACGAAGAACATCGCGCAAGCGACGATGAGAATCGTCATGCAAAAACAGACCAAGACGAAGAGGACCTCGTCAGTTCCGCCTAAAAGAATAGTCCAGGAGTTGATGGCGGTGATATTATACCTTCCGAAATTGACGGAGAGAACAGTTTACCCTCCGAATCAGGCACCTCAACCACGTTGATGCACATCGTCCGGCGCATTACACTAGATTCAGAGAACACAGCATCCCTACATTATGACTCGAAAGACGTTCCGGCGACACATGATGGAGCGTCAGGCTGGCGGAGCCCACATTGACATTCTATCGGTGTTATCGTCACTTTGTGAGCAGCACGGCAATAATTTAATGCGTACATCTTGGAGAGGGATGTACTGCTACACGCATTCGTGCAATGTTTTGCTAGTAAAATGGATTCCTGTCCAAGTAACCCCTCTGGCCAAATGGCAACAATGAGGTGTATCTAATGTAAAGAAATGCTCACACAAAATTGTTTCTTAAATTCTTAATTTCTTCACAAAATCAGTTCCTTAATTTCTTTATTTTCAATTTTTTTTAATATTAAATTTTCACCTTAAGAGGTTGTTGTTTTTACGTCTCCAACTTTTCTGTATTGCAGGAGTGTTCATTTAATCTCAGTTTCGCCTACCATATGTGGTTCCGCGCACATGTGTTCTGCAGCCGTCTCTGATCGCTTCCTGGCAATAAAAATGCAGACATTGCTTTCAAGAAGCGAGCGCCAGGAAATGAGCAGGAAATGCGTTGAGAAATAATGCGGTCAGAAGATAATATAGCTGTCCCCGTGATGGAAACTACGGTATTTCATCAACGTGCATTGTTAGTGGATTCTAAATGTAGAAATGGAACATGATGCCCTGCAATATTTCCACCAATAACAATAGAGCCAGAGATGCATGACTCCATTACACATATTATATAGGACAATTATGATGTTACACGACAAAGACATCGTACGAACTTTGCCGCTGCGTAGGAGCCACGACATATCCAGTTCTTAGGGTGGCAAACGTCAAATATCTACCGAAAGTGGTCATACGAACCATAAGGAGAACGTAAATGAAGAAGACGGCGAAGGCCAGAATTACGACAAATAGCGAGAAGCAGATGACAACCAGGGCGCCTTCTTGACTGGACCTGGAACCTAAACAAGGATAAATCACTTGGAAAATGTCAGTCCTTACCATCTGAGGGAACCACACTTCTCGGAAGGCCGTGCATATTGTGGATCGGATACTGAGAAACAGCGGGAACACATTTGCTGTGTCAGCGACGTGACTCAGAACCGGTACTACGTAAAGCTTCCGTTCAGAAGGATTCAGCAAGGAAGCGATTTTTCCACCAGGAAACTATGGAATATCGATATTTACCTTTTTATTACCATAAGAAGTGAGAGCTGTCAATGGTTACCGTATATGCTGTCCCGTTTCACAAAATATTTGGGGGGACACAACTTTATGTAAATAAGAGCTCTATTATTTGGCTTAAAAAAAGAAAAGAGGTGAAAAAGATGAACAACAAGCCCCACCCTACGGTCGCTCTTCGTGGAATTGGAACGACATCTGAAATAGGAGTGAAATTGGAACGTATCGGAAGACCTTTCCGTGGATGTCCGTAACAATCATTGAATCTTAATAAAGTAAAATGTCACCTTCAGTATTACCGCTCAGCTTTAGAAACGAGTAACATAAGGATGTGGTACCTGAGGATGACAAAGGAAGGTGATAAAGCAGTGGAAGGGAACCACTAAACATTACAGAGCTCTTCACATGGTCACATGGCTTTTGAGCGACAGACTTTTTCCAGAGAAGGGAAGACACGGGAAGGACCGGAGCAGGACAATCGTTCTACAGTATCTTATGTAGCACAAGACAAGATCGAAGTTGTTTCCTACATTGCGCTATAGCGTATCCAATCCATTTCAAAAGAGGGGTAGAAACCTTGCTTCAACTTGAAAATGTGGAAAAGGTAATCATAGACCATTCTTGTGTGGTAATGTGTGGTAAAAATCCCATAATATCTTACGACATATAACATTTATCGTTTTTCTGGGAAACCACTTTGATCTCGTGTTATATAAAAGTCGCATATTTTTTCCATTAAACCAGGAATGAAACAGAAAACATTTTGATCGACATGTTCCATCCAAGACGTCGAAAAATCTATCCTGTCAGCTTGGAATGCTTCACTTCACTGCCAATCTGCATAAAAAGCCTTCCTTGTGTTACAAATTTCCACTTGCTTCCATTCTTTTCATCGGCGCAGCGAGCGGGACTAATCCCTTTTCCATGAATTATCTGCCTATTTTTTTCATAAGTAGATTGTCTCTGTGCCTCATTTACGTGGGCCCATCTACGTATCAGAAGAAAACATGTGACGATCTCTTTGAATGTCGACCGCGAGCTTCCTCCTTCTTCTTATACGTTCTGCACGAGATCGTCCGAACTCTCTTTACTCAACTGCGTCCAACATGCACAACACCACGAGCGTCCCTTCCACAGGTACGTGGACTGCTGAGGTTTGTAGCTATCCTAACTGACGCAGACGGGGAAGTTGTCGTTTTCGTCGTGGCGATTGTGGCCATTTTTATCGTCCTCGGCGTCACCGCTTTGATCGCCGTCGCCGTCGTGGCCCTCTACCGCGTTCTGCCAGAGATATCCAAGAAGGAACGGCGCAAATTGTCCGCTGAAGAGCGTCTTCTGGAGAGCACTGTTCACTGTGGAAGCGATAACGACTGCTGCGTGTCTCCCGTTTAACTGAACTTATGCTGCGTGTAGTACATAGTAGATTTATGTTTCCTTTGATTCAAAACAATCAATAAGTGCCTCCGTGATTACTTGTTGCAAATTGTGATGTTTCAAGAAATGCTGCCTCTTATGGATGTGTAAGTAAATGCCGGCGGAAGTGTTTTAAAAAGTGGAAGTGATAAATGATTTTCACATCAGTGAGGCGTTTTTCTGGGTGATGGCCGTCTACGCTAAGAGAAACAAAGAGTACTTCCCCCGTTTTGTGGTGAAATTCTCCCTTTCTTTAAGGTTGTGACCACTACATAATGATTTCCGCACTTTCTTCCTCACATGACACAAAGCAGTTCCAACGCTGTCTACATAAGGAAGGTCACTACACTTTTTTGGTCCAGGGCTCCAACGCTGTACTCATGGGGAATTCCGCTGCTCTTTTTCTGGTCCTGCTACGTTATCGGCGTGCATATCCAAGTCACAACGAAATCTCGACGATTGGCTAGCGTGAAACAGTACCCTTCTCGAGTTCTTTCTCTGCAATTTTATCCAGAGCGAGCGCACAGAGATCCGCAGAGCATAAGAACGCAGCGCTATCTTTACAAAATAAATGTGTCTGTCTATTGTGTCGTGTAACGGTTTATGCTATCGTCAAATGTAACAACGCAATTGGGCTATTATTGGGCCAGCGTGTCGATATCGCTAAAGCATATGGGATACGGTAAGTCGAGCGAAGCGGAAAGCTAAAAGCCTTCGCTGTCATGTGCGTTGTCTCGTCAACACCGATTTGTTTAAGCTCTTTCATAAGCTTTCATTCCCGGCAGCCACGACATTCCCAGCCGGACACGATCCTTATGCCTTGAGGAGAAGCTTCCCCCCACAGGAAGAAGGAAAAATGTATAAGCCATATGACTGTGAACACTCGGCCCCGGTCAGCCCCAGTAAGGCGTCACTCAATGGGGTCGATTGAAACCTAAGCGACGAGTATGCAACCCACCAAAGACATTTTTAGATCCGGATCCGAGGGGAACAGTTCGCATACCTTCCTTGTTAGCAGATTTTGTGGGGAAGTGATTCTGTGGCAGGGCGCCAAACAAATTGCTTAGTACTCCGAAACTTCAGACTTCTGGAATATCAAAGGGTGTACTATGCTCATTTGTCCTAATATGAGTTCAGAAAACTACTTCTACACTGCCTATTCATATGCACATCGCAAAGAACTCTGTCGAGGTGTGATCTGGACAGACAGAAGTACATACCGAAGACTACCTGATGCCTGTATAAGCCTGTTAAGCCTGTGATTATATTTATTGTTGTTCTTGTATTGACTTGTCATTTGACTAGTAAATGGTTACCTGCTATACTACATGTCAATGTGTCTCAACAAACTCGATGCCTGTGTAGGATTTGCTAGTTTCTTTATTATGCTTCAGTCAAACGAATTACAAGACGAAAACATTTGCAATAAATAAAACAAACACCACAATCAAGTAAACGAGTGAATACACACTAACGATGCAAATTGGAAGTTGATATTACATGTTAGTTCGTGAGTTCTTCATCTAAAGAACGGATCACATTTCACAGAAGTTAGTTCATCATATCCGCGAAACATGTCGGAACGGGGCGCGTCCGGCGAATGATTTATGAGGCACACGTAGGGCACACCGTTGCTGTCGCACGATGTTGAGTTTCTCAAGCAATATCCAGTTCCACCCCAACTGTCAAAAGCGCGTCGACCTGCCTCGTCCTGTAGATCGCAGTGATACAGGAACATTCCTTGAGCGTTGATGTGCTTTACACCTGTTTTGTTCCTCATGATGCCAGTGAACATAACGTCTTCTATCCAAAAGAACGTGGTTTCGTTGGTTTTCTCAAGAATGGCCCTCGTAGTATTCCTCGTCATCAGATACGCTGGACCGTTTATGTAGTGCGGAAACTCCTCCGGAGTATAGTAGTCTTTCGGTATATACCTAAATATTGTGCTTAAGACTTCCTGTGGTTAGTTACCATTTATGCTTAGGGTCGCGTACAGGTTTTCCACCAATGAGAACTATGCCATAGATAGCTTTGTCCTCATTGACCAGATAGCCGGTGTTGATAAAGTGGACAAAGCGGTCCGGTAGAACAACGACGTCATCATCAGCGCGGAGAACAAAGGGTACGTTGAAGCAATGCTTGACATGGAGAACGTAACCAGCATGGATCTGAAATCACTACCATTTTTACCGTAATCCACTTTGCTACAAAAATGGTTTGGTTTGATCTTTATTGTATGCGAAAGCGGGCAGGATACGATCGCATTGGCACTTATTAGTGGATGCCGATTTATTGTTTGCTCGGGTGCGCTGCCACCTGCATCTTTATTATGAGCACTTTTCCGAGAAGAACGATAAGACCACGGGCACCAGGACACAACCGCGAAAACAAAGCCGCGAAACCAACGAGGTTTGCGGATGCAAACTTCAAACAAACATCAGGACTGGGGGAAAGCCTAAGTAGAAAGATGTTCGCCAAAGTCTACGTAAAGCCGAAGCTGTCAGTAAGGCGGGGGATGCATGAAGTTCGGCCTTTCCCTGTTTTTCTTTTGCTGTTTTTTTTGCGGTTGTGTCCGGGTGCGGAGTCCACCATGTAACTACTTCTCTACGGAAACTGCTCCTTTAAAGCAATATGCTGATATTTTGTTTTTTATTATTATAACTGTTTTCTCTGCTACTTGGCACCTATATGTAAGTATTACAGTGCACGTAGCGCGACGGATCCTAACATGGATTCCCCCTGAAAATCAACAGCAATTCCAATTGCTAAAAACTGGCATTCCGTGATCGTTTGATGACGATCAATGGCTCGTTCTATAGCTCTCAGTGAAGTCAAGTTTTCTGTGCTAATACCCTGAATCAGGCAAACAAAAAATTCGGACCTTTCATGGATTGTCTGAAATATTAAGTCCTTTCCTTAGAACACTCAGAAAACGATGCATACTGATAACGTATGGGGCGACGTAAAATTCTGGAAGGCATTGTATTTTACAGCTCACCTTAAAAGCGGTGTAATTATAAGTATCCGGAATTGTGGTCTCAATAATATCGCCATATTGACGATTTTCCGCCGTAAGCCTTGTATGGTGACCTGCCTCGCGTGGGAGTCCGACTATGAACACTACGAGAGATTCTTTGATCTAAACAATTACAGCTCCTATCCGGAATTCATTCACATAGACATACGTGCTTCTTTGCAGCCCAGGTTCTCCGAATAATGTCTCTTTGCTGAAACGATGACGCAGAACTCATGATGAAGATGAAAAGTTTCTTCCCGAAACATCGGTCCGGATTGAGATAAGTCAGAATTTCGTAATCAAAATGATAGTTTGCAAAGGTGGCATTGATGTGTTCCGAGCCACGGAATCCACGTTGTTCTATCGTGTCACTATACCAATATAGGATAAAAAGAACAACTTCTAAAAGCAGTTTAGTGCACACTCTTAAGTGAATAAAGGGACTTACGCACTAATGAAATCAAACTTGCAGTTACGACGAATTTCCGAGACGGAATTCGCATTGTATCTCTGAAGGTAACAGCTCTATCGGGACGCTAAGTTTGGAGGAACTGCTTTCGCATTGCAAACAAGGTGGGCGACACTGTGCCACTGGTTGACGAAAATGCAAATTCTTATCGATTTCGCAACGTCACTCCGAAAAACAGATCAGTGTGGTGGAGGAATTTTTCAAATAACAGTATGTTTGGGATACAAGAAGCTGTTGGAATGACTAAGAGATCCTGTATGCTGCCCTGTTGGATTAGTTGTGTTGATGGTTGTATATGGTTCCATAGATGGTTATGCTTCACGATGATTACTATCGCTGGATTAAATCAACCAGCTATTGTACGTTTTCGAGACTACCTGCTGTTCCCAAGACCAGCACGGAGACCAACCTCCAGCAAGAAGGCCTAAAGACTTCTAAGCCTTTAGACGACTTAAGCCCAAACTTGAGCCACACTCTGGCTCGATTTCTTTGTCGAACCGAAAGTTTTGCATAGCTGGTTGCAGTCCGCTGAACAGATCCCAGAAGTAATCCAAATTGCATAAAGTATGGAGTACTAGTAATCAAAATAGTGAAATGTCAAATATCTCTCAGACTAGGGTTGTCAAATCGAACATGTTCGAGTTTTCACGAATCGAATTTAACAGCTTGATTTGTGTGTTCGTGAATCGTAGTGGTCGTAGTAAGCTCCATGTACGATCATATTGCAGCTTGTACACCCCAATATGACTTGACGTCGAGTGCCATGGCCGATAATAACATTTTCCCTATCTAACTTTCAATATATCAACCTAAAAATTAGAGTGGCCGGATTTATTTAAAAAGCTAACTGGTAACAAGATGAACAACAATAAGGGCGCCTTAAAATCATTAGAATCTATGTCAGTTCGGATGAACATAATACAGAAGTTAAACCATTATAATATCATCAGGTAAATCGGGAACTATCGGAAATTTCCTCTTAACATTAAACTGGTTCGTGCGGCAGTCGAGTATGATGCGGGATCGCTTCCTTCTCTCAGCATGGGCGCGTCTCAGGATCACCAGAAGGGAAACAGCGAACAGCACAAAGAAGCCAATAGCAAGCAGTGCGCTTAGTAGTGACAACAGAGCAAATACTTCCATCTATTGAGACTTATGGACGGACAAAGTCACCACGGCCGCGAAGACGCTGTTCTACACGCCATCGCTCAATCCGAGCTTTTCCGCACCGGCCTGTTGCGGCTTAATTGTTTCTACGTCAGGAAAGACTCGTAATCCATCCGGTGACGTTCATCTGTGCTAGTTAAAACTAGCGCGACGTCGTAAACAGGAGATGACTCGGTGGTCAGGACGTGTGTGACATCCTCACGTGGAAGAACAGGATGAGATCCATTGTCCGCATCATAGATCGATATTGCCTTTAAGTAAGCCTAAAATGCTTACATGAACAAAATCTCTGAAGAAAAAGATAGAATACAACGTCAAGTATCCGGAGTCGAAAGATCAAGTAGGCACCATAAAACAAACGATGTTCTGCGCCATGGTACTCCTTATATGATATGCCTTTAAGAATCCAAATGTGTCGACTCTCATTTCATTATCGACTTACAAGGGAGGTACGTGAACTGTCCCCCTCGGATCCGGGCGCCACGTGGTGTGTAAGTACCTAAGTGTGTAAGTATGCGAACGCGTGCAAGATTACCGGCGAATGCTCGGTATCCGCAGAGAAACAAGCGGAGCAAAATGCCAAGAAGTAAAGAAATGGTGGTTGATCGAGGCGAAAAAGTGGTAGATATATGAATGGTCTTGCAGTGCTGCTTCCTTTACGGCGTTTTTGACGCTCAGCAGTCATTCTCAGCAGTCATCGCCTCGAGAATACTGCTATTTCTACCACAATTTCTTCACTTCTCGACATTTTGCTTCGCTTGCTTCTCTGCAGATACCCAGCATTCGCCGGTAATCTTGCGCGCGTTCGCATACTTACACACTTAGGTACTTACACACCACGTGTCGCCCGGATCCGAGTGGGACAGTTCACGTACCCCCCTTGTTAGTAAAAAATTATTAACAAAACTTTAAACTTTAAACTATACGAACGAATGAGCTTGTCACTGCACTGTAGCTATTTTAGGTATCAACATTGTTCGCTTAGAGATCAGAACCCGGAACATCCTGAACTACAGAGTTGTTGCCGATATTATGGTCGGTATTATGGTCGAGTAAACATCTGGCACCCACACAGCAACACGCGAGAGCCGGATAACAGTCTTCCAATTATTACCAGCTCAATAACGACCACAGAGGTGTATATAAACAGAGCGCGTTCATTACTGGGAACGTGGAGCATGGATTTTCGCCGTTTCCTTGTTTCCTGTCTCGTTCTCTTTCTCACCATAACCCAATGTAGCGTAGTGGCACAGAACCCAGTGGCCCCTGTTGATCCTGCTGCGGCATCAACAGTAGCAGGTCCAGGCGGGCCTCCTGTTGATCCGAACGTTGTTCTGACTTCCACGTCCGCACCTGTTGTCTCATCAGATACACCAACCGTACTGGCTTCAACACCAATCACGACTACACTAGGCTCACAAGCTTCAAGTGTGTCTCTAGGTCCAATGCCGCCAGCTACAGCAGATCAAAGTGGAACTACGACATCAACAGTAGCAGGTCCAAGCGCACCTCCAGTAGATCCGAGCCTTATTCAGACTTCCACGTCTGCATCAGTCACGGCTACACCTACCGTACTAGCTTCAACACCAATCACGACTACACTAGGCTTACAAGCTTCAAGTGTGTCTCTAGGCCCAACGCCGCCAGCTGCAGTAGATCAAAGTGGAACTACGGTAGCTAGCATCTCCGTTCAATCTTCTACTCCTGCAACAAACATGCAAGGCTCTTCCGTGCCTATCAGTCTTACTACAGCTCTACCACAACCAGTAGTTTCGGTCGCTCCAGGAGTAGTCCATTCAACGCCTTCTCACCCTGTCACCTCTCCGCAGACTGCGCAAGAACGACTCATGGAACTGGAGAAAAACATACCAAAAGAGGCTAACGGAGTCGCATTGAAAGGAAAGGAGCTCATCATTAAGGTAAACATGCGCTTGTCTTCTTAGGTTCACCCTATTTTAGACTGGATCAAAACTGTTTGCTTACAAGGGCGGACGACCGAACATGACTACGGAGATAGAGCAGATTTCCAAGATCATTGCAGAAAGCAATCGAAGGGAAATCCAAGTGCTCAAGGAGGCGGAAAATCGCATTTACCAGGCACGAAAGGCTGTGATAGACAAGGCCATAGAACGCGCCAAGGTGAGAAGCTCTACCTAGGTTCTTTAAAGGTCTCTTTCAAAGAGGATGAACTGGCAGTATCTTTCTGGGACTGATTTTGCTTGTACCCCTTTCACAAGCTCTCGCCACCTTTTGTTTTTAGGCCCTGAATCCGAAGCCGCTTCCTGCCGGTGCTCCCCTAAACTATCAACAGATCAACGCTGTGTATAAATTTAGTGACATCATCGTAGAAGGCGATATATCCGTTACTCTGTAATCCTGCACTCGTTCCAACAATAATTCACTTAGGTAACCTTTCCAGAAAAGACGCCAAAGCGCGTGTACCACCTGCACCGACTGTGATGGCGTCATTGGCCCAGATTGTCTCAACTCATGTCAACATGACGTCTCCGCACTCATCTCCTCCTCCTGTGCCCACAACGCCGCCCGCTCCTCGAGCCAGAAGACAAGCTCTGTACGACACCAATTATCCTAGTGATATTTGGACGAACGGAGTCTACTACAGCTTCGATTCAAAACTCAGTACGTAACTCAACGGGCTGTAAGGTCCAGAGATGTCGGGTTTTGGTAAAACCCGAAACAGGATCGGGTACATCTCTGGTAGGATCTGTTGATTGAGTGGAAAACCTTCTGCTGAAGCTATCCAAGACCGTACATGAACAATGGCAGAGATTTTCAGGCGCCAATGCCAGAAAAGCAATTCAACAAGCGATATCATTCTGGCAGTCAAACACGTGTGTTCGTTTCATCCAAGCCAACCCGAACAGCTCTCCGTCGTATCCGGTGATCGTCTTTATCTCTGGCCATGGCTGCTACAGTCCTGTTGGGAGAAAGACCGACGTGCAGATCCAGTATGTTTCGATTGGACCACAGTGTGAAACGGTAGGCATCGAAGTGTTGGCCCATTATTCGTGCTTTCGTCATCCTCCAGCAGAAAATGACATGACTGCCTTCCAGGTCACAACGGCAGCGCACGAAATTGCTCATTCACTGGGAATGTTCCACGAACAAAATCGCTATGAACGCGACAACGCCGTGTGGATAGATAGAAACAACCTTGAGGTCGGAGATTAGCGGATAAGAAACGCGCAAAACGTCAGTTTTAGACCGGGCACGAAGGAGATTATCAACTACTGTCGTCAGCCACAAATTACAATTATGGGAAACCTTACGAATACAGAGGAATCATGCACTATGACCCGAAGT